>CM038724.1:24031279-24103779 GCA_021613375.1 Megaleporinus macrocephalus
CTCTGTATGTCACATTATAACTCTTGATATTGCACATCTTGAAGCTGTTCTGTTTAAACGAGGGGCTGCTATGTGGTGGGCTGTGCAGGTTGTAGCTGGTTAAACTGTTCAGTGCTCTGTCTCTTTATTCAGTAGTACATAAATGTATTAAAAGATTCTGTAATTCATGGTTATGTGATTATTGAGCTTTACACTCCATATGAATCTCATTCCCTCACATGAAAACGTAAAAGCTGAGAATGTTGCAGCCTCTGTGTCGTGCAGTGTTTTGGTGGTTTGTGCTTAGCGTGCCAACTGATTCCTCTTGGTGGTCTTTTTCCCTAGTAGGTAGAATTTGTAGACCACAAGTCAGATCATGAAGATTTTTTACTGAAGTCATGGAAACATGTTGAAAGATGTTATCACTGTAACAACTTTCTGTGGCGTGTGTGTTTCAGCAACCTAAACATTATTTCTGATCTCCACAGAACTCGTCTAGATATAAACATGGTTCCTCTTCATTCACAGTGTATCTGAGCCGTACTGCTCAGACTGTGAGGACATGCAGTCTTTACTAGGGTACACGATTGTTCTGCTGCTGTTTGGATTGCTGTAAAAGAAGCTCCAAGCAGTTATAAGGTTACTAGAATTGTTCTTAATAGTTTGCTACTATGTTTCCTCATCAGTCCTGCAGGTAGGTTCTGTGTTTGCTCCATGAACTGTTTGGAACCCATGTTATGGGCTCCTTTCAACATGGAGGAGAAAGTGGCTCTACTTTAAGCCCACCTGGATTCCATTTTCCAACAGATGTTTTCTTCTCCTGCTCTTAAACTCATCAGTCCTTTCCTCTGATACTTGACCAGCGCTGAGCTGCTTGTCACTGCTACTCTGATGGGATGTTCACTGATTCTTGAAGTAGTCGATTTTGTTCTTCTTGTGTTGTTCAGTGTAGACCCAAGGAGGATGGGTTCACCTAGTTGACTCTGGTTCCTCTTCAGGTTTTTTGGGTTTTTATCTATCATTATTATGCCTGCAGTGATGGTGTGATGAACTGTGTCTCACTGTGTGTCTTCTAATGATCTGTGATGTACGCTGTAATGTATAGATTGTCCTGATGTGGTCATTATGTGCTCTATATGAGTCTCTTGACTTGGATTCGAGTCCAAGTCGAGTCACTAAACTGAGGACTTGACTTGACAACATCCCTAAAGACTTGCGACTTGACTGAGACTTTACCTTTACGAACTTGGAATCGGACTTGAGCTTTAAAACTTGAAAAGACTCTCCACAATATTTTACGGTAATAAATAAGGTAAACTGGATGTAACCCCTGTTTAAAACAAGCACGCTATATCTACGGGAACACCTACTGAGCCTGCAGTGTTTTTTTTTCCTTCCCCTCTTTTTTCTCTCTCTCTCCCTCCGTCTGGCAGAGAAACGTGTGCTGTTAAAAGTTGTTAAAATTGGCTAATATTCGTTAATCTAAGCATAAAATCACATGTGGTGTTGTATTCTTGGGCTCAGCCTCAAGCTTAGTTCGCCCTGACATCGGTGTTTTGTTCAGGTGAGAACACAAGAAGCTCCGGTGAGTTTGGGGGATTTTAAGAAGTGAGATAAAGTGGATTAAAGTGTAAATACACATGTGTGAGGTGCCCGAAGCGTTTATGAGTTGAATAAAAATGTGTGGAATAAAAAACAACCGGAGTATAATGAGTATATATGATGATTAAGAGAGTCACGCAGCTATTAACTGGTGTGTTAGCATGTCTGTGAGCTTTAGCTCGCATTAGCGTCGTAGTTACGGGCACTAATACAGGCTTATAAGTCTGAAGAGCTGTTAGATATTCGTCTACCTTTATTTTGAGTTAATTATGCTTCGAGTACAGTGTGTTAAACGAAGTGCTGCATTGCGCAGGTTGTTTTAAAGACGGGTTGAAACCTCGAGCTGACATTGAAACCACAGTCGCAAACAGGACTGAAATTGCTTTCTCACTTTGGCAGAGCTGGAGCGCCACCGTGAGGAAATCAACACCATCAGGAATTATTTCCTTTTTAGGAAGTCAAAGTCAGACCGTTAGTACAATGAAAGTACTAGTCGTTATCATGACCTCATAATCTGGACTTCACTACAGATTTGAGCATTCAACTGTACGCTGGTATGGTGGTCCATTGACCATTGCAGAACAGCTGCTATAACAACTGCTGGTTGATCTGGGGAAACTATTATGCCGGGGGTCCAAAATTTGGTGCTAAGCCACTTGGTCACTTCTCTCCTCTTGTTCTAGATTCTAGAACACCACCTGTCAACATCACAGATGTTTCTAGTAGGATGAAGACCAGGTGAATAATCTTTCTTCAGGGTGCCTGGAGTCAGCCCATTGCTTCTAATGAAGTTGGTGGGCAGTGTGTTCTAGACAGGTTGGTTCTACACTGTACAGGACAGTGGGTCTCCAGGAGGGTAGCGGGTGTGTTTTCATACATATTTTACTTAGAAACTGTTATTTCACCAGAAGAACCCAAACTTTTGCACACAGCTGTCTTATTTCAATCTCTTATTTGTGCATGGGCCAGTACCGCCCTCTAGTACCTCACCCAGTGCAGTTCAAAGTGAAGAGATATTAAAGAGGGTTGTGGTTTTAATGGGTTTTGGATTATTAGTTTGCTATTAGAGGCTCTTTTAATGATTTACCTGCCATTTAGGAATGTAATACCTGTGTGTGTTCTGATTTACCTATTTTTCTGCTTTAAATATAAAACTGCTGTTCATGCTTTTAACCACCAGGTGTCACTAAAGTGCATTTGCAGTGATTTACCCGGTTTTAGTCCAATATAACGTAAAGGTTACCTGCTTTAGTTGTTTTCATATCATCAGTAATATTAAGTTTACATTGCTTAAGATGATTTGTTTTTACATAAATCATAATCACTTTGATGTATTTAGCAGTACTCTATACATACTCTCACATGCAGTGTGTGTAATAGCCCCTGGGATTCAGGGGGTCCTTTGTGGACTGGCTACTTGGTATTGCAGCGACAAATAATCTGTGTCTGTGCATTAAAGTGTACGAATGTGTGTTCTCCGCAGAGTACTGGTCTCCAGTCCTGAATCTGAAGATCTAACTTGAAGAAGTTAAAACCTGCCTGGATGATGAAACTTTATGTGAGGACTTCATCAACATCTTCAGGTCATTAATAAGCTCCACTGGTAGAAAACAGGTACCATACAGGTGCACTTTTACTCCTCAAGATACAAACAATGTAAACGTTCACTCAGTGGTGTAACAGTGTGTTTAGGGCGTATAATATTAATAACACTTCTATATAACGTCAGTAGGATATTGAAGGGTCCCACTACCAGCATGTTTGGCTGCTGATGCACAGGGGTGTGGCTATGCAGGCTGATGAGGGAGGAGCACTATGGGTAACGCCGGGCATACAGTAAAAGAGACTTGTAAATAGTTGGGACAGACCACTTAAAGCTGTGTATATGTGCGGGTGGGACTATGTTGCACTGGACTGGGCGGAGGTATAAGTGGAGTGTTGGTGCCTACCGTCCTGTCCCTGTGGATTGTTTGACCAGAGGTGTCAAGTAAACGAAGTAAATACTTTGTTATCTTACTTAAGTAGAAATTTTGGTTATTTATACTTTACTAGAGTAATTATTTTTAGCTGACTTTTTACTTTTACCTCTGTATCTGTACTTTCTACTCCTTACATTTTAAACATAGTCTCGTTATTCCTATTTAATTTCAGCTTGTTTACATTCATGTACATTTACATTCCAGTACAGATTATTGATAACATGTCTTTGAAGTTTGACTTTTTGCTCCATTACAATACTTATAGACAACTAGTCATCATATCTTCCGCTAAAGATATGCTTCTTTAATATATTTACATTGTACTAAACTACATTCATGTTCAATGTTCAGGTGTATATGCGGCTGAAACAGGAAGCCTAGCGCATCCCAAATTTATCAACATTAACAGTTTAATGTAACATTATAGTCATTATGGCTTTTAGAAGAATTGTTTTTTTGGGGGAGGTGGGCTAGTGCACTATAGACCCCGGTGGTGCGGCTTAAGCTTTTGTCCTTAATGGTATTTTTTTTCCTTACATTACTTTTACTTTTATACTTTAAGTAGTTTTTAATCAGCACTTTTACACTTTTACTGGAGTAAAAAGTTTGAGTTGATACTTAGTATTTTTTAACCCTAGTATCTTTATCTCTACCTGAGTAATGAATGTTAATACTTATGACACCTTTGTGTGTGACCGTTGATCATGTACCTGCTGTCCCAGCTGGCCAGTGATGTTGGGTAGGTTTACGTACGGTTGCTGTCAGTAGAGAGGAGTTGTGTGAATGTCTTTATTGTGTTTATCGTTCTGGAGAGTTCTCAGTAGACTGTTGGAGGATGGTGTGTCTTGAACTCAAAGATGAACGCTGAAGAAGGGGACTGTTGCTGGTGTGGACTGCAAGACAGAAGCTGCACAGTAAGCTGCCAGTACTGAATTCCAGGTAGCAGTAATGGTGTTTGTATCTGACCCTAATCAGGGGGTCCTGACCACTAAAGAGCAGGGTAACAAATTATTTAGAGAAACATGGACACTTTTAAAGAGAGTGCCACCTGGTGATTAGAGTGCCACCTCTTATACGTCCCTTGGGTCATCATTTGTGTGACGTCTTCGAGGGTCTAGGTTTATCGAGAAGTCTAGATTTATCATAGAGTTTTAGTGTTACACCCAACACTGTGCTGGCTAATGTTAGCTCCTCACATTCCTACCTGCATTGTTCACAAACTCACTGACCAGCACGGTTTGTAATTTGAAGGTTCCATTCCACCTTAAATGATGTGCCAGTTATATTCTGGTGCCTGTATAGGTGTCTGCTACCTGTGGCATGATTTAAGGTGGAACTGAATATTGGATTGAGAAGTTGGTGAGAAAGACCAGGATTAGTTTTATATAGAGAACTAATGTAATTATTAAGACGAGCAACAATAACCTCATGAATTATATTAATATTAATGAATGTAATTATTCCATCATATCCTGTGGAAAAGGATATTTGTGGTTTTTTATCAAGTATGGAGGCTCTCGAGGAAGCATTTGGTTCTAATCTGTGGCAAACCTTAGAATCAGAAGACGAGCCAAAGCACTCTTTAGGTCCGCGGAGCTTCTAGCAGCTTAATGTAGGTCATTGTGTAGCGTAAGCGATAGCCTACATACCTGTGATGCACATGTAGCTGTAACTATATTTATTTCATTGTTTATATAAGTGGGTTATACGCTTGGTTCTCATCTTTTACTTTATTAGTGTTCACAGGATGCTGCCCTCAGGACCCTTCCCACAGGACGCTGTCCACAGTAGTAGTAGTAAACTTAGTTATACTGAAACACCAGACTGGGTTATGAGGACGATAATGGTTCTGTAGTACTAGATAATTATTTTAGTAACATGATAGTAAACTTAGTTACTCTAAAACACCAGACTGGGTTATGAGGACGATAATGGTTCTGTAGTACTAGATAATTATTTCAGTAACATGATAGTAAACTTAGTTACACTAAAACACCAGACTGGGTTATGAGGAAGATACAGGCTCTAAAGTACTAGATAATTATTTCAGTAACATGATAGTAAACTTAGTTACACTGAAACACCAGACTGGATTATGAGGAAGATACAGGTTCTGTAGTACTAGATAATTATTTCAGTAACATGGTAGTAAACTTAGTTACACTGAAACACCAGACTGGGTTATGAGGAAGATACAGGTTCTGTAGTACTAGATAATTATTTCAGTAACATGATAGTAAACTTAGTTACACTAAAACACCAGACTGGGTTATGAGGACGATACAGGTTCTGTAGTACTAGATAATTATTTCATTAACATGATAGTAAACTTAGTCACACTGAAACACCAGACTGGGTTATGAGGAAGATACAGGTTCTGTAGTACTAGATAATTATTTCAGTAACATGATAGTAAACTTAGTTACACTAAAACACCAGACTGGGTTATGAGGACGATACAGGTTCTAAAGCACTAGATAATTATTTCAGTAACATGATAGTAAACTTAGTTACTCTAAAACACCAGACTGGGTTATGAGGACGATACAGGTTCTAAAGTACTAGATAATTATTTCAGTAACATGATAGTAAACTTAGTTACACTAAAACACCAGACTGGGTTATGAGGAAGATACAGGCTCTAAAGTACTAGATAATTATTTCAGTAACATGATAGTAAACTTAGTTACTCTAAAACACCAGACTGGGTTATGAGGACGATACAGGTTCTAAAGCACTAGATAATTATTTCAGTAACATGATAGTAAACTTAGTTACTCTAAAACACCAGACTGGGTTATGAGGAAGATACAGGCTCTAAAGTACTAGATAATTATTTCAGTAACATGATAGTAAACTTAGTTATACTGAAACACCAGACTGGGTTATGAGGACGATACAGGTTCTAAAGTACTAGATAATTATTTCAGTAACATGATAGTAAACTTAGTTACACTAAAACACCAGACTGGGTTATGAGGAAGATACAGGCTCTAAAGTACTAGATAATTATTTCAGTAACATGATAGTAAACTTAGTTATACTGAAACACCAGACTGGGTTATGAGGACGATACAGGTTCTAAAGTACTAGATAATTATTTCAGTAACATGATAGTAAACTTAGTTACACTAAAACACCAGACTGGGTTATGAGGAAGATACAGGCTCTAAAGTACTAGATAATTATTTCAGTAACATGATAGTAAACTTAGTTACTCTAAAACACCAGACTGGGTTATGAGGACGATACAGGTTCTAAAGCACTAGATAATTATTTCAGTAACATGATAGTAAACTTAGTTACTCTAAAACACCAGACTGGGTTATGAGGAAGATACAGGCTCTAAAGTACTAGATAATTATTTCAGTAACATGATAGTAAACTTAGTTATACTGAAACACCAGACTGGGTTATGAGGAAGATACAGGCTCTAAAGTACTAGATAATTATTTCAGTAACATGATAGTAAACTTAGTTATACTGAAACACCAGACTGGGTTATGAGGAAGATACAGGCTCTAAAGTACTAGATAATTATTTCAGTAACATAAAGTTCTAGGACACAAAGTAAAGAATACTCAAACCTTTTCATATTTTTTTTTATTTGATTCATCTTGATATTAGTTTATCTACCATGAATAAACACTTGCTGCCCAGATAAATAACTTTCCGTGTGATTTCTCTAGCAGTTACGTCACCTGCTTTTCAATGTAATTTACTACCATGTTACGCAAAATAGTACTTTGTACTTCAAGCCTACTAGTTTTACAGGAGAATGGAAACGAAACTGGTCTGTTTTGGAGATCTGTTAGGCTCAGAGTGAATAGTTTGTATTTGTATCTAGGCATTACACATCTCTACAAGCATGAACTACTTCTTGCCTCAACTGAAGAAGTTCAACCTGCCCAAGGAGCTGATGGTGCTGTTCTACACCACCACCATAGAATCTGTCCTCACCACATCCATCACATTGTGGAGCAACTCAGCCACCAGACACGACACCCACAGACTGCAGCACATCATCAGGTCTGCAGAAAGAACCATCGGTGTGAAGTTACCCTCTCTACCGGACCTGCACACGGCCAGAACCAGAAAATGTGCAGAGAACGTTGTCCGTGATCCATCACACCCTGGACATCACCTGTTCCAGTATCTTCCCTCCAGACTACAGAGAAGCTTCTTCCTACACGCCAGCACATTCATAAACAGCTGAACATTACAATATGACATTCTGAACAGAGTCTACTACATACATCCATATCCAGATGTTCTCTCACTCTTCTTTCTCTGTACAGTCTACTACATACATACATCCATATCCAGATGTTCTCTCTCTCCTCTTTCTCTGTACAGTCTACTATATACATACATCCATATCCAGATGTTCTCTCACTCTTCTTTCTCTGTACAGTCTACTACATACATACATCCATATCCAGATGTTCTCTCACTCTTCTTTCTCTGTACAGTCTACTACATACATACATCCATATCCAGATGTTCTCTCACTCTTCTTTCTCTGTACAGTCTACTACATACATACATCCATATCCAGATGTTCTCTCACTCTACTTTCTCTTTACGGTCTACTACATACATACATCCATATCCAGATGTTCTCTCACTCTTCTTTCTCTGTACAGTCTACTACATACATACATCCATATCCAGATGTTTTCTCACTCTACTTTCTCTTTACGGTCTACTACATACATACATCCATAGCCAGATGTTCTCTCACTCTTCTTTCTCTGTACAGTCTACTACATACATACATCCATATCCAGATGTTCTCTCACTCTACTTTCTCTTTACGGTCTACTACATACATACATCCATATCCAGATGTTCTCTCACTCTTCTTTCTCTGTACAGTCTACTACATACATACATCCATATCCAGATGTTCTCTCACTCTACTTTCTCTTTACGGTCTACTACATACATACATCCATATCCAGATGTTCTCTCACTCTTCTTTCTCTGTACAGTCTACTACATACATACATCCATATCCAGATGTTCTCTCACTCTTCTTTCTCTGTACAGTCTACTACATACATACATCCATATCCAGATGTTCTCTCACTCTTCTTTCTCTGTACAGTCTACTACATACATACATCCATATCCAGATGTTCTCTCACTCTTAATTCTCTGTACAGTCTACTACATACATACATCCATATCCAGATGTTCTCTCACTCTGAAGTCTGATTCTGATTCTGATGTCTACCTTAGGCTTTAGTTTCACTTCACTGAAAAGGAACTGGGTGGAGCAAGATAAGAGTTACCTGGTCAAAGTACAGGTAGCGCTCATAATAGCTTCATTCAGATCACACTGGGACAGAACGCTGCCTCTCAGCAGATAGGTGAGTCTGTTTACTCGTTAAATACACTGGATAGTCATCAGTTATTCTGAGATCATGTCGTACTATAAGTAGGATATATGTATTGATGTATTAACGCACCTGCTGTTTTAATAACATAACTTTCTATTGAATGATTCTGACAGTGAGGAAATTAATTTCCTAAAAAAAACACCAGCACTCCTGTCTGTCTTCTTCTACAACGACATAACAGACCTGGCTCCGAGTCGTGACGAGGTAATAATACTACAGATACTGTATTACTGTTTAATGATGTTATAAAGTGAGAAGTGGAACAAAGTCACTTTGCAGTCATTATAAAAGCGTCTAGTGCTCATTTACTGTACGTTTTAGCAGTCTGGGTTATTTCAATTTTAGTTTATGTACAAATACAGTCTTACAGTCTTTTCTTCTGCTTATAATGTAAGTGTACATCAGTATTATCCTAATATAATTTCAGATGATTCATAACACGAAACGAGCAACTAGTACAACACAATAAATACCAGCAATACCAGAGCAGCATTTTATTATCTCATATCAGTAGTTCACATTGACTTTGACTTTTGATTTGATTAATGCTTTCCTTTTTTTAACCGGATTACATAAATAACTTATTTTACTTTGTGATGAGTTCTACACTGGACCAATGGTTGAGTGGTTTTTAAAATTCATTTATTTATCACTATTCATTTTTAGCAAATTTTATTTTGTATCATTTGAATGCATCAACTACCGTTAATTTAATGATGAATAAACAAAAAGAAATGCTCCAAAATAGCCTGGAAATAATTCTGGTTCCACTGACAGATTTGTCTACTCCTGTAAAGTAAAAATTTTGGAGATACTTGTATATATATTAATTATATGTTATTATATATTTATATTATATATTAACTTTCCACACATATTGAACAAGTTTTACTCAACTCTACTGAATTCCAAGAGTAATTATTTGATTCAAACAATCGTTTATTATAAATACTTTTATATGTTAAGTCAAACTATTCAAATTGCTTTTTGTATATTTTATGTTGTACTAGGACAGTTATGGATCAAATTAAACAGCTTTAGCAATTTACAAAGTTTGCTTCATCTGTTTTATATGGAACAACAGATTTAGATATATATCTAAATCTACTAAATATACTATTTGGGTATTAATTCTAGATTGCTATTCGCCCCAAGCAGCCCAAATTGTGTATGTCCTTGTCTGATTAAGAAGGGAATCTAATAATGTGGTGAGTTTTGTCACAATAATGTACAAGTGAGTTTTAGTATAAAAATACTTTGAGGCTTTTTTCCTACAGACTGTGTGCATAGATTTAAAACCCATTTCCAGATGGTTGGATGAAAATCATAGAACTACTTTGAGAAATGCCATTTGTGAACAATGTGCAAACATCTGTATCAGTATCTTTTTATTAAAGTTTGACATGTGAAAATCGAATGTTATCAGCATTATGGAATTCCAGAAACATGGAATTAAGAACATGACCATAAAATAAATAAAGCAATGAAATTAAACAGTAACATGGGAACCTTTTTTAATCAGTGGTGTGTTTACAGGTGTCTAATGAAAATGTATTGGAAGTAGTTTCACATTCGCATAAACTTAGATGTGTAGCTGACATTCAAATGCACACCTATTTGGTCGTTTGATGAATTAGTAGCATCTGATGTCTACGATAGACATTGACCTTAATGGTTTGATTTGTAATGAAGATTTGACCTGTCAGGTTAAACCATGTTGAAGATGTTGAAATGCTAGAAACGTTAAGTTAATCATTTTAATATCTTCTTTTTTCAGTAAAACCGTTTGGGAAGTCAGTTTTGCTGAACGTGTATTCAAATCAGTTAAGGGTTTGTCTCAGAATGGATGACCTGATGGAATACACGGTCCCTTCACAACCTGGCAAGCAAATACCTCTGAGGACTGAACTCAGTGACCATCTGTCAACCCTGGATGTGGTGTGGTCTAATATGTATGAGGGCGAAAACATCAGTCCAGAAAATGCCAAAGAGAAAGAAGCAGAATTTTACAAAGGTGCTCCACCACAGTGGCTGAACTTCTACTGGTCTGAGAAGAACGGCTCCCCATTGGTTAAGCGGGACATGTATGACGAAATGTGGAAAAAGGTTGATGTCAGCAAACAGAAGAGCTGCAGCATTTGTTATGTCAACTTACGCCACCAACCGGGAAGTGGAGGGTCCACCCTGGCCATGCAGATACTATGGGACCTGAGAAAGAAGCTACGATGCGCCAAAGTATTAGCTTCCTCAACAGACACGAAGACTATTGCATGTCAGGTGGTGCAGTTGTTTATTGCAGATGGTCCTAAAAACCAGAACACTGTTCTGCTTCTTCTGGACAATGTAAGCGATGACCCTACATTTGAAAAAAACCTTGAACACAATCTGATTGGTGAGATTAAAGCAAGCAATGTCAATGCGGCCGTCCCTGTGGTCATCATTTTAAACTGTGTCCGGCAGCTGACGGTAACAAGGAGTGCAACACTGATCAGACGTCTCTCAGAAACTGAGAAAAACAAACTGAAAGACAAGCAAGCTGAGATCATTCAAAGACATCGAGACAGACATTCTAAGTTCCATGCCTTTGACATCATGCTGGGCGACTACAGTCCACTGAATGTTTCAGAGATCTGTACAATTCTCCATCCAATTAAGACCAAGAAGAGACCCCGCGAAGCGCAACTTCTAGCATATTTAGCACTGATTAATTCATACGCCCCTGGCTCTTATCTCTCCTACGATCTCTGCAGGCAGTTCTTTGAAGACAACGATAATGCTCTCGCCGAGTTCTCTTTGGAGAACCAAATGCAGCCCTACACAGAGATTCTGGCCATATTTAGTACCCGGGAGGGCCTGGACGGAGGTGAGGTCAAGCATGTACGCATGTCACACCCTATGATTGCTGAGGAGTGTCTACAATTGCTGACATCAGCTGGTGTGACCAGAAGTGATATCACAAGGAATCTTCTGATGGACCTCTGCAAACAGCCAGTGCCACCGTATATGATGAAAATCATCAAGAAAATACTCACAAAGCGGGAAACAAAACAGGACAGGGATCCTTTTGAAGGAGAAGACGAGGCGTCTGAAACACAGGCCAAGTTTTCCAGACTGATCCAAGATATCAAAGAGAAAGAAAACCCACAGATGTGTGTGTCAGTGTTGAAAATGGCCTCACAGAAACTTGACGAAGATCCATTTCTACCACAAGCTCTAGCCCGATTTTATTACATTGAGATGTTTGATTACAAAAGTGCTGAAAACTGGGCTAAAACTGCAATTAAGAGGGATAAAGAGAACTCGTTCTTTAGAGACACGCTCGGACAAGTGTACAAAAACCACCTCAAAAACCTGGTCAGGAACGGCGAGCGCTCATCAAGAGAAATCTTGCAGCTTGGAAAGAAGGTGATGGAGGCTTTTAAAGATGAGGCAGAAGCTGCTGAAAGAGAGCAGGCACCAGAGATGAATGAGCATGGTGTGACGAAGGTATCCAACTTCTTTAACAACAGGGGCTTGTATGGCTTCATGGAGGCTGCAAACACCATTTTCTACCATCTTACCAGACAGAACAGGGAATGGTCCAAGGTTCTTACCATGGAGATACCCCCCCAGAGGTTCTTCGGGTCTTTCCCAGGTGAAAATTGTGGAAAGTACATTGATCTCCTCACCAGTCTCAGAGGTGAAGTAGAGAACAAGTTTGAGTTTTTTGAACAGTATCTTATCTACTCTAAGCCAAGCATTCACAAGAACGAGCCAGATTACTTTCAAGCAAACGTTGAATCCTGGTATGACAATTACGTAACACAAACCGGGCAGACGAAGTCAGCGCTGCAGATGCTCAAAGAAAGAAAGGTCAGCACATTTGCAGGGCTGCTACGTGCTCTGGACCCATCTTTCAGCCTCACTGATCTAGAACTGATCATAGGAAAGTTGATGGAACTTCATTTGCGCTCTCCGAGAGATGCTGACGCTGCCCAAAAATACATTCTTGCAAACATTATCTTAAGTCAGAGAGATGCTGCATCTAAAGTGCTCAGACCTCTGGGAGAACTTCAGGCCATTCTGAAGAAATGCTGGGAAGAGCAGAAAGACAACAGAAGCCCAGAGTTCTACCTCTTGGTGCTGTTGCTGTTTTGGCCCTCTGAGGATCAGGTCAGGAACTCGCCAGACATATCAGAATGTGTCACTTTAATGCAGCAATCTTTCGAGAGGACATACCAGAAATACCTGCGTTCTCGCTATCTGGTGCCCCTCTTTTACCTCAGAGGAGGACAGGGCCTACAGAAACTTGTCCATACATCCAAACTAGAGAAAACCCACCCTGATCGTATAAAGAAAGGAGATGAAAGTGACGAAACCCCAGAACTTCTCCGTGTTGAAGGACAGATGAGAAGTTATAAGGTATTTTTTGTAAATGGATTGAAGGAGATTGAGGTTTCTACCGAACGCCCAGCCTATGTCCGTCGTGAAGGAAAGGTCTCTTTCCACCTAGGCTTTAACATCAAGGGGCCTGTGGCTTATAACCTACAATATGAGCAGTAAATATACAGTACCGTGCAAAAGTCGATTACTAGTTAATGATCTACAAAACTGATTACTAGTGATGATCTACAGAATTGATTACTAGTTAATGATCTACAAAACTGATTACTAGTGATGATCTACAGAATTGATTACTAGTTAATGATCTACAAAACTGATTACTAGTGATGATCTACAGAATTGATTACTAGTTAATGATCTACAGAACTGATTACTAGTGATGATCTACAGAATTGATTACTAGTTAATGATCTACAAAACTGATTACTAGTGATGATCTACAGAATTGATTACTAGTTAATGATCTACAAAACTGATTACTAGTGATGATCTACAGAATTGATTACCAGTTAATGATCTACAAAACTGATTACTAGTGATGATCTACAGAATTGATTACCAGTTAATAATCTACAGAACTGATTACTAGTGATGATCTACAGAATTGATTACCAGTTAATGATCTACAAAACTGATTACTAGTGATGATCTACAGAATTGATTACCAGTTAATGATCTACAAAACTGATTACTAGTGATGATCTACAGAATTGATTACCAGTTAATGATCTACAAAACTGATTACTAGTGATGATCTACAGAATTGATTACTAGTTAATGATCTACAAAACTGATTACTAGTGATGATCTACAGAATTGATTACTAGTTAATGATCTACAAAACTGATTACTAGTGATGATCTACAGAATTGATTACCAGTTAATAATCTACAGAACTGATTACTAGTGATGATCTACAGAATTGATGACTAGTTAATGATGTACAGAACTGATTACTAGTGATGATCTACAGAATTGATGACTAGTTAATGATGTACAGAACTGATTACTAGTGATGATCTACAGAATTGATGACTAGTTAATGATGTACAGAACTGATTACTAGTGATGATCTACAGAATTGATGACTAGTGATGATCTACAGAACTGATTACTTGTGATGATCTACAGAATTGATTACTAGTGATGATCTACAGAATTGATTACCAGTTAATGATCTACAGGACTGATTACTAGTGATGATCTACAGAATTGATTACTAGTGATGATCTACAGAATTGATTACCAGTTAATGATCTACAGAATTGATTAATGGTTAATGATCTACAGAATTGGTTAATGATCTACAGAAGCGGAATATCTAAATGAAAAGTGGAAAAACAGTAGTTCCCCAAAATTGGACTCTTTACAACCACCTGGAAGACCACCAAAATAAAGAAAAGGTGACTCTGCTCGTTTAATGTGCACGTCTTTCATATGGAGTGTGTAACTGTGTGACATTAAAGTCGTATGTGTGTTAAATGTGATTGAAGTTGTGTGATTGTGTATATATACTACATACAGTGTTCTTCTCAGTAAAAGATGACTGTAATGAAAACTGTGGTAGGTGAAGCTGGTAAGTGGACAGTCAGAGTAGATACAAGTAGGTGTTTCTAATAAACTGTATTACATCACATATACAACTTCACTCCGCGGTCTCGTTCAGACGTACGTTTGAGTTTCAACCAAACAATTCCTTCTTTGCACCTTAAGCTACTTGTGTTTCAGAGCCCTCTAAAACACAGCGTTAACCTGAACAGGTCTCTGTCTTGACTCAGACTCTATAGAGGATTTGAGTACAACCCAATCCCCTGCAGCATTAAGGCCATGAACGCCTTCTCACCTAACTCAAATCGCCAGACACAAACTTTATGGTCAAATGGGAGTAGAGGACAGTCTCCAGCACATTCCACAGTTACAGACTGGTGACTTGCCACAGAATGTCCACCAATCCTTGCGCAGATACTAGAGCGACGCCAGCCAATCATAGTGAAGTGGGGGCGGTTCCTGTGAGAGTACAGGTGCAGGCTGCGTCGTGTGGTTACGTAGTCACGCTTCTCTCGCGCCCGGGTCGTAATTACACTGTAAACAGAGTCCGTTTGTGGTGAAAGTGAGACCTGCGGTGGAGTTTAGGATTAAAAGAGCTTCTGAGGAGAACCAGGTTCTACAGCTCAGGTAAGATAACTGCCTGACACGTGTATGTAGGTCAGAACCTTAACGTTAAGGTAGCTAACGTTATCTAGAACCCGGCCGGTCCGGTCACTGTGCTCGCTGCTGCGGGGATTTGTCGCTTGTGTAACGCGGGTTAAAGTGAACCGGTTCGGGGGTATTTGGGTATTTATTAACTGTGTAAGACCCCCGTTTAGTGGTTTAGTAGCTTATATATATTATTCACTAGCTCTGCAGCAGGGCTGGACTGGTAATCTGGCGTACCGGGCATTTGCCAGGTGGGCCAATGCTGTTGGATTTTTTTCCCCCTTTTTTTTTTTAAAGACACCGGCCCACAATTTAGAGGGGGCGGCCCATTGGCCCATCTTCAATACAGACAGTCGACTGAACCAATCAGGAAATAGGATGAAAGCGCCCCACCCTTTCTCTGCGTGGTCCGCTGTCACTCCCGCTAGTTTCAGTGTTGGGCGTGTGTGTTAAAGGAGTGGCAGCAGAAAGGGGGTGCGGAGAAGTTACGTGTGGAGAGATTGAGTGTTACTGTGGATGAAGAGTGTGACTGTAGATGAAGAGTGTCGCTGTAGATGAAGAGTGGCGCTGTAGATGAAGAGCGTTACTGTAGATGAAGAGTGTGACTGTAGATGAAGAGTGTCGCTGTAGATGAAGAGTGTTACTGTAGATGAAGAGTGTCGCTGTAGATGAAGAGTGTGACTGTAGATGAAGAGTGTGACTGTAGATGAAGAGTGTGACTGTAGATGAAGAGTGTTACTGTAGATGAAGCGTTACTGTAGATGAAGAGCGTCACTGTAGATGAAGAGCGTCACTGTAGATGAAGAGCGTCACTGTAGATGAAGAGTGTTACTGTAGATGAAGCGTTACTGTAGATGAAGAGCGTCACTGTAGATGAAGAGCGTCACTGTAGATGAAGAGCGTCACTGTAGATGAAGAGCGTCACTGTAGATGAAGAGCGTCACTGTAGATGAAGAGTGTCACTGTAGATGAAGAGCGTTACTGTAGATGAAGAGTGTGACTGTAGATGAAGAGCGTCGCTGTAGATGAAGAGCGTTACTGTAGATGAAGAGCGTCGCTGTAGATGAAGAGCGTCGCTGTAGATGAAGAGCGTCGCTGTAGATGAAGAGCGTCACTGTAGATGAAGAGCGTCGCTGTAGATGAAGAGTGTTACTGTAGATGAAGTGTTACTGTAGATGAAGAGCGTCGCTGTAGATGAAGAGCGTCGCTGTAGATGAAGAGCGTCGCTGTAGATGAAGAGCGTCGCTGTAGATGAAGAGCGTCGCTGTAGATGAAGAGCGTTACTGTAGATGAAGAGCGTTACTGTAGATGAAGAGTGTTACTGTAGATGAAGTGTTACTGTAGATGAAGAGTGTTACTGTAGATGAAGAGTGACGCTGTAGATGAAGAGCGTTACTGTAGATGAAGTGTTACTGTAGATGAAGAGCGTTACTGTAGATGAAGAGCGTCGCTGTAGATGAAGAGCGTCGCTGTAGATGAAGAGCGTTACTGTAGATGAAGAGTGTTACTGTAGATGAAGTGTTACTGTAGATGAAGAGTGTTACTGTAGATGAAGAGTGACGCTGTAGATGAAGAGCGTTACTGTAGATGAAGTGTTACTGTAGATGAAGAGTGTTACTGTAGATGAAGAGTGACGCTGTAGATGAAGAGCGTTACTGTAGATGAAGTGTTACTGTAGATGAAGAGTGTTACTGTAGATGAAGAGCGTCACTGAAGATGAAGAGCGTTACTGTAGATGAAGAGTGTTACTGTAGATGAAGAGCGTCACTGAAGATGAAGAGTGACGCTGTAGATGAAGAGTGTTACTGTAGATGAAGAGTGTTACTGTAGATGAAGAGCGTCACTGAAGATGAAGAGTGACGCTGTAGATGAAGAGTGTTACTGTAGATGAAGAGTGTTGCTGTAGATGAAGAGTGACGCTGTAGATGAAGAGCGTCACTGAAGATGAAGAGCGACGCTGTAGATGAAGAGTGACGCTGTAGATGAAGAGTGAAGCTGTAGATGAAGAGTGACGCTGTAGATGAAGAGTGTCACTCTAGATGCTGTAAAATGTGTTAAGATCACAGACATGTTCTCTGCTGTAGCCTCCACGTCCTCTGTGACAGCAGAACTACAGCCTACAGAACTACAGAACTACTACCAGCAACAGCAGGTTGTAGGTGTTGAAAGGCTGCATAGTAGTTTGAATGTGTAGCCTCTATGCTGCGGTTCAACATGTTTTAAAAACACTCAAACAAGTAAATTAACAGATCCTAAAACTGCTAAATGAGAAGTAAAGGCTTTTTTTGTGCTCCTCCAATTATGACGGGCTGGTCTAAGACAAAAACGCCAGGGCTGATATTTTTTTCCAGTCCAGCCCTGCAGTTCTGTCTTAACTGTCAGCTCTCGTTAATGTTCTGTAAAGTTATGAGCGGAATTTATTCCTTCACCAACTTCCTGTTCGAATCTTCTCGGTCCACCTTAAATACAGGAACCAGAGCCAGAGTGTAAGTGCTGCAGCGTTTAAGGTGGAGCCGGAAAATCCGAATATGAATCAGATTTAAAGCTCGTTTCACTCCAGTTCGTGTGAGCGGCTTGTTGGTTGTTCATAGAGAGCCTCGTTACAGTGAACGTGTGTTGAAGAGCGCTGCTTTTGTTGGAGTCTGTTTGTCCGGTAGTGTCTCGGTCTTTCCTGCAGGTCACTGGTCAGTGGTCAGCGTTCACGACCTTTCTGCTCATCACAAGAGAAAGAGAGAGAAAGAGAGAGAAAGAGAGACTGACCAGGTGACGGTTCTTCTCACTTTCAGTTCTAACCTGCACTCTCACACTTCCCCTACGTCCTTCATCCTCACTAAAGCCCCTGTTCAGTAAGTGGTCTCTGGATTAAACTGTCATATAGGGGTCGTTTATTTCTGTACTGTTTGTTCTGCTTCATCAGTAGGGGCATTCTGTAAAGGGCAACAACACCAACTTTTCAAAATAAACTTCTATCAAAGCCAGTCATAGCTGTTTGGTGTAAAATACTGTGTTCTAGATAAATGTATGGTGGTGTAATAGAACACTGATTCTAGATGACTCTAGAACTTTCCAGATTTTTTAGAAAAATGTCTGGACTTCTCCTTTACCTGTGAAGCGCCCGTACAGGGTTGATTTTATGTTTGTTACTTGTTGATTGTTTGTTTATATAACAGTTTAACACGAATCTCTCTGTCTGTAACTGTGATTGAATATAAAATAAAGTTTGTTATTCTGAACGTTGACGATCGGCCAAGATCAGCTTCTTAGAACAGGAGCGTCGACACTACAACTACAACTTCGTAGTCACCCAAATAGCCCTAACCCTTCTTCCTTCTTCCTGTTTAAGTCACATTCAGATCATGCAGACTCGTCGAGGTGGTACAGTATATGACTTACTGGGACTAAGATAACAGAAAACAGCAGAGCTGATGTTCACAGTCTGTGACAATGACCATCATGAACACTGAGGGGTCTACTCCCCCGAGAGCAGGTCTGCTTTGTGGATAGCAGGTCTGGTGTTGGGTGAAGCGGCTGCCTGTAGCAGAGTGTACTGTTAGTCATGTTGTGCTCTAAACCACATCAGCTGGTCTCTCTGACTGTGATGAAGACCTGGATGCAGTGTGAGCAGACTGAGATTAGTTCTGGGGTGTTTGGGTGACTATTGAATTCTAGTGTTTGTTAGCAAAGCGAGCCTCGTAGCTCCAGTTTCCAAATAAAGAGACAGCATGTGGACTTTATTATAAAGGGTGAATAGTGTTGGAGTCGAGTCGTCTGCACATCAGGTAACTAACGGTGTTATTTAAGGTGGCACAAAAAATGGTGAAAGTTAACTCACATAAGCAAACTTCATGCTCGTGAGCAGAGGAACAATTAAACATCCAGCTGCTCAGTACAGAAGAGCTTCTTTTAAATGTAACTAAAGTTTCACATAGTTTTCTACCTCAGTTTTTCTTTAGATCCTCTTGTAAGATGTGTATGTGGTAAAATGAAGCGCAAAGATAAGCTTTCTATACGTTTGTTAACTTTTTATTGACAAATACATCCAGTTTAAGCCAAGACTTAATATTTACACTGTTGACCCTTCTTCTCTAAGACTTCTACAATTTGCCACGGCATGCTGGATATCAGCTTCTGGGTAAAATCTTGAATGATAGCAACCCATTCTTGCCTAATACATGCTTGGGGTTGATCACTGTTTCTGGGTTTTGTTTCTCCACCCTCTTTTTAAGGATTAAGGTTCCCAATAGGATTGAGATCTTGGAAGTTTTCTCACCATGGACCCAAAATTTCAATGTTTTGTTCACCGAGCCACTTGGTTCTCACTCTTGGCTTGTGACATGGTGCTCCATCATGCTGGAACAAACTTTGTTCATCTCCAAAGTGCTCCTGGATCAGTTGCTCTTGGAGGATGTTTTGATATCATTCCTTATTCATGTCAGTGTTCTTAGGCAAACTTATGAGTGAACCCCACACATACATGGTCTCAGGATGCTTCACTGTTGGCATGACACAGGACTCAGGGTACACTCACCTTTTCTTTTCCGGACAATCAAAAAGGACGTCCACTCACACCCGCCCTTTGCCATTCTTGAGCAAGCTCTGCACTGGCGGTGACCCGATCTCGTAGCTGCATCCTCTTTAGAAGACGATCCTGACGCTTGCTTGACTTTCTTGGGCACCCTGAAGTCTTCTTCACTGCAAATGAACCACTCTCCGGAAAGTTCTTGATGATTGGATAAATGGTTAATTGGGGTGCTGTCTTACAAGCAGCAAAGTCCTTGACTGTGAAACCCGTTTGATGCAATGCAATAATAACTGCACATGTTTCCTAGGAGGTAACCATGGTTACCAGAAGAAAACTTAAAAGCACCACTAGCCTTTTAAAGCAAGCAGTCTAATCAGCATGACAGTGATATCAGCTGTCTTGTCCTCATTAACCTGTTCTCCTGACCTAACGAGATCTTCACTGAAATGATGTTTGAGGTCATTCTGTAGGGCTGGAGTGCAGTCATTTTTGTGATCGGGTCATTTTTCATGGCAGGGAACAACTTTGCAATTAATTGCAATTAATCTAATCGCTCTTCACAATCTAGAGTTAATACAAGCTGGCTCCATAAGAACTGAGGCAGCAAACTTTGTGAAAACCAAAATTTGTGCCATTCTCAAAACCTTTGGCCACAACGGTACAACTAACTACAACTAATGCATCACTAAACAGGTTGACTGCAACAAACTCAAAAGACATGTTTTCATCCAAAGTGGTGGTGTTACAGTTAAATTCACTGTGTATATATATGTGTATATATAGAGAGATGGTATATGTATATATATAGAGATGGGACCGATCCGATACAATATCGGTATCGGGCCGATATTGATGTAATGTAATGTATCGGATATCGGGCGAATGTGGCCGATCCACTTACCGATCCATTTTTTATTTCATTTCTATTTAGTTTTGCACATTATTTCAACTATTTGAAATCTTGTTGAAGTTGCTGCTGCTGCTGATACAATTGTCTTAATACTTGAACTGTTTAGATCATGCAGACTGTCATATTGTTGTATTTAGCATACTAGAAAGGTTTTGATACATAAGATGTTTGTTTCAGTTTTGTGTTTTAAATATTTGATATTAAAGAAAACTATTACACACTATATTACAACTATATATACACACACACAGAGGCCACTCCTTCTCCTCTCCTGTCTTTCTTACTGTATGGATAAATCTGTCATTTTCTGGAGCAGCTTCAAGTAAAGTTACTGTGCCATTTGATAGAAACATAAAATCAAGCTTCTCTTCTCTAAGATCTCTAATCAGAAGTGGTCTGTATTTAGTGACCTGACACTAGGCGTGGTTCGCTCGGTGCGGTGCATGCCGGTTAGTTTTTTGTCCGCCACCGTCGCTTCACGATGACATACGACGTTAACATCTCGCGAGTGCGAGGCGCTGCAGGCTTCACACACAGTCGCTGCAGTTGCTCTCCACGAACTGGGGGAGCCGAGAGACGGCTTGATGACAACAGAGCTTAATCCTCATTGGTCAGAAGCTCCACGGACACCTCTGACGTTTAACTCTTTTTACTGTAAAAATATATATCTTTACACTAATACTATCAAGTCTAGTAGCATGACAGTTCATTTTCATGCGGTACATGTTTTTATTTCAGAATTACTATTTCAGATCACGAAGAGACTCAAGTGCTGTAGATTTTTACTCTTATGATTTGTGAGTGTTTTTAAAAGCACTACATCACGTTTGGATCTATTTTTCCTCTTTTAACTCTAATTCTTTTCTTTCTTTTTACTATTTTTCTACTGCGTCTACTTCATCAGCTGTAAAGAGAGCAAACACCGCGAGACCCCCGTTGTTCACGTAGGCTGCAGGTGGCGACTGTCCGAGTTGAGGCTCTTTTCTATTCTCCTCCCCCCACTGCGTCCGGCTGCTCTCACTGACCACCAAGCCAGGCGCAGCCGTATCTCGAACATGCCTATTGACTAAAGCTAGCTTTAATTTTCTGTACACTGCGAGTTTTAAATGGACTGGTCTTTTATAAGTGCCCAGTAATTAAGTTACTGATGTTTTGACTGAGCATGTTTTTGTGCGTTTCTAATTGTATGAGGTTTGATGACTGTAATGACATTGTTGGAATAAATACTCTTACATTTTTGTGTTGTTCCTCTTTCAGGTTTCGGCTGTTAATACTCAGATCTGAGTATGTACAATGCATATTTTCTACTTGTCACTTATGATGATACTTGTGTATTTGTAGGTACGTTTTTCTGTATATAGTCCTGCCTCATTGTAATAAGAGAGATTTATTTATCTATAGCTGAATCATTTCTAAATAATGCTGAGTCTGTTCTTACATCTGTTCATACTGTACCACCCTTAGTCTTGTATTCTGTTACTATGCTGTATTGTGTAACTGCTACCAGCTAATTTCCTTTGGCATCAATAAAGTATCTAACTATCTACCTCTCTACAAGTAAGTGAGCCTACCTTGTTAGCTCAATGGATATTTGTGTAATTGTGTTACAACCTCTGCTCAATTTCAACAAATCTACTGACTTATCTTATTGGAAATTTCCAGACTGAGGTTTCCAGATACCGCTATAGTAAACAGAACCAACAAAAAGTGGAAAATGTTCTTTTCCCTACTGTTTATTAAAAAACAACTGAGCCGGCATCCATTGTTCACAAGCCTGACCTTTCTTAATGTGTACATACCAACTTTCATGAATAAATACTTTGTGTTGTTATGTTTGGCATAATTCTGCTGCTATGAAAGAGTGTTTTGCACTCCAACCAGTTCACACGCACAGTTTAACCACGATAAAGTAACGACTTATTGTGTCCTGATTACATATTCACACCTCACTGCTGTGAGAGGACGCTTCTCTAAAATGTAACTTGGTGTTGAGAAATCCATGTGCTCTGCTGCTAAACAGTCACAGCAGCTGCGGTTAGGCAGTGAATCAGAGGTCTTGTTCTTCTGAACGAGCACCCTTTAATTCCAAACCTGAACATAACACGACACAACTAAAATGTCCTGAAATCAGCCAATCAACGCCTGACCATGACATCAAACTGTAAGATATTGACCACGTTCAGAAATCTGGACTCATAGGAAAAATTGTCTATTCTCTGCCGAAACCTGAAGACCCCTAAAATGGAACCCTCCCCAAGCTTCACAAAGATTTGAGAAATAACATCCAAACCATCTAAACCCATCAAAACGTGAAATGAGTAATTGAGCCCTAAAAACCCATGAAATATTCTAAGCTGTAAGCCGGACTGGAAGCTGGAAGCCAGACTGAGGCGTACGGTATGAATTGACAGGCCTGTAGTAGTGAAGGTAGGACTGCTGAATCCACATCCTGCTGAGGAGAGTTTACAGTCTTTCACTGCTATACACAGCATCACTCTGTGCACAAGAAGCCATGGAGTGTCTAAGGAGCATGTTAAATCAGAGTCGTTTAAGAAAAGCCGTGTACTTAAGGTGGCACTTAGGACAGATTTGCTGGCTGTGGTTCAAGACAAGACAAACCCCCCAAAAAAACAAGGTTCTGTGTGAGACTCAGTGGCTCAGAGGGAAAGTCCTTGTGTAGCGTTTGAGAGGTTGTTAGTTCAAGTCTCGCTGGCTTGACATGGATGGAGAGAGAGGCAAGATGGATGGTGAGAGGAGAGTGAAGGAAAAGGTGTCAGACGAAAGAGAACAGCAGCGGTCTTCCTCCAAAAGCACAGAAAAAAAGAGGAACTTAGTTTTAAATATACACGTTCTGTATTTAAAACTAAGTCGAACATTTTTTTTGGCTTTTTCTTCCAAGACCGCTGCTTTTCTCTCTCCGGGGAGACCCGGGGGGGAGCCCGGTTATTTCCCCCCTTTCTCGGGTACCGCCCTCCGACCTTCCACCAGCTGCCAGTGCGCCTCCAGGGTCCATCCAGGAGCACCTTGGGAGGTGACTTGAACTGACAACCGCATCCATGGTGTGAAATCCTGATCGGGATTTGAACCGATAACCCCTGAATCTCAGGAGCATGGCATCTACCAGCGAGCCACAGGACCTCACAGCTTCCTTTCCTGTTTTTTCAACATTTATCTTTAGAATTCCCAGCTTGACGATAAAAGCGTCAGCGACCAGGAATCAAACTCACAATCGCTTGTTTGCAAAGACGTAGTTTACCAATGTGTACCACCAAAGCGCCCATGCAAGCGCCTGCTTTTTTTATCTACTTGACAGTAAATACATGCCAACAGTGTGACAAACCCACCTGGAATCAAACCCATGACCTTCTGCTTGTAAAGCCTTCACTTCTCCATCTGTACTACCACGGCTCCTGCACAACCTCCCCTGTTTTTTGAGCTGGATTCAGGTGTGCAGCTCCTTCTTTTTTTGGTATTTAGCTTGCTAGTAACTACGTACCAAAAGCTTCAAATAAAGCACATATTATGAAGCTGCACTTGAACCCATGACCTCTCGCCTGCAAGGGCATAGCGTATCCCTCCGCATCACCAAGGCTGCTTTGCAAAGCTGTATTTTTTTGGACATTTGTCTGTCAGTAAAGACAGACAGGCTAGCTTGCCAACGTGCACCACCAGTGCAACTGCATTTAGACGTTTGCTTGACATTAAATACATAGTAAAAGCTCACTGACAATGCAGACTTGAACCCACAACCTCCTGCTTAACAAGGCAGAGCCTGTCATTTCTGTAAATAATCTTAATAAACTCTAATTATAATGGAAGTCAGAAAGTGTCTCCAACGCTTGTTGGTGTGAAGTGCAGTCACTAGAGGGCAGTACTGGTACAAATAAAAGATACAGCTGTGTGTACTAGTTTGGTTACTGGTCACCAACCCGGGTGCTGAAACTCCAACTTGGTGTGTTTTGAGTGTAACAAAACGTAATTGGGTGCATACAGCGCAGCCCATTGATTCTAATGAAGTTGGTGGGGCAGTATGTTCTAGACAGGTTGGTTCTACACTGTACAGGACAGTAGGTCTCCAGGAGGGTAGAGGATGTGTTTTCACACATATTTTCACTTAGAAACTCAATAAAATCTGTTATTCCACCAGAAGAACCCAAACTTTTGATAAAGTTTTCTGAAGCAGGTAAGCTTTACGTTATATTGCAATAAAACCGGGTAAATCACTGCAAATGCACATTAATGACATCTGGTGGTTAAAAGCATGAACAGCAGTTTTATATTTAAAGCAGAAAAGCTAAATAGTAACAGAACACACAGGTGTTACAATCCTGCTGGAGAAATGAAGAGAAATCTTTAAAAGAGCCTCTAATAACAAACTTTAATCCAATACCCATTAAATCCACAACCATCTTTAATATTCCTTACTGAGTGGGGTACTTTATTTTACTCACAGTCAAGTATATTTTACTATTTAGTTCAGCTGTGTAAGATTTTAATAGTGTCTCCATTTTAACACTTAGTCACTAGAGGGCAGCACTGGGACATGCCTAAATACAGCTGTGTGCAAAAGTTTGGGTTCTTCTGGTGAAATAACAGATTTGATAGAGTTTCTAAGTGAAAATATGTGTGAAAACACATCCTCTACCCTCCTGGAGACCTACTGTCCTGTACAGTGTAGAACCAACCTGTCTAGAACATACTGCCCCACCAACTTCATTAGAATCAATGGGCTGCACTGTATGCGCCCAATTACGTTTTGTTACACTCAAAACACACCAAGTTGGAGTTTCAGCACCCGGGCTGGTGACCAGTAACCAAACTAGTACACACAGCTGTATCTTTTATTTGTACCAGTACTGCCCTCTAGTGACTGCACTTCACACCAACAAGCGATGGAGACTTGCATTATAATTAGAGTTGATTGAGATTATTTACAGAAATGATTGATTTTGGAAAGTTAACTTGAAGAACATGAGGAACTACATTAAACTACATTGTAGCATTTGTGTTCCTCAAGATACAAACTATGTAAACATTGGTGTAACAGTGGGTTTAGGGTGTATAATATCAATAACACTTCTAGATACCGTCAGTGGGACGAGGGTTTAAAATATTGAAGGGTCCCACTACCTGCATGTTTGGGTTTGGGGGTACGGGGGCGTGGCTATGCAGGTGTGTAACGCTAGACACACAGCAAAAGAGACTTGAAACATGTAAATAGCTGGAACTGACGACTTAAAGCTGTGTATATGTGCGAGTGGGACTATGTTGTGCTGGACTGTGGGGTACTGGTGGGGTGTTAGTGCCTACCGTCCCTGTGGAATGTGTGACGATGTCAGGTGTTGATGATGTACCTGTGGTCCCAACAGGCTGATAGTTACTGCTCTTGTGTGTAATCGAGAGTGTTTGTTTAAGAGCTTATCGTGGTGGTTCCTTTAACTTAAAGATGGGTTTCACTACTTAAGCACCTGAAAACAGGAGTGTTGCAGTGAGGCAGTGAGGCTGATAGCCTTGGTTGGCGCGAGTTAGTAAAAAGTTCTGTCACTACTTGGTGGTGCAGAGGGATAAGCTATGTCCTTCTGAGTAAGCAGCTGTGGATTCAAATCTGATTCACTGACGCTCTACTGTCAGAATTTTGAGCATGGGTAAGGTTGGTCTTTGCAAACAAGGGGTCATAGAATTGAGTTGCTTTTGGTGTGTGTTTGCTGTTAAGGAAATGTCCAAACAGAATCATGTTTTGGGAAGGGAGCTTTAGTGGCGTACATGGATAAGCATGAAGTCACGGGTTTGAGTCCAACTTCTTAGTATGAGTTTTCTGTGAAGCTTTTGGAAACGAGAGCTGTTGGGTGGTAGCCTTGGTGGTGTAATTGTGTCAGCTGGTCACACGTAAACAAGCGTGTGTTCAAATCAAGCTTGTCAGTATCCTTTTTGGCTGTAATGTGTATTTACTATCAATCAAATATTTTTAAAAAAGCAGGCACTCCTGTGAGAGCCTTGGTGGCACACATGGATTACATATGTCTTTACAAGCAGAAGGTCCTGAGTTTGATTCCAGGTTGTAGGCATGCTTTTAGTATGCACAAACTGTCACACCATTTGCATGTGTTTACTGTCAAGTAAATAAAAAAAGGATCAGTTGCCATGGGAGCTTTGGTGGCACATATGGATAAGCTCTGCCTTCACAAGCAAGAGGTTGTGGGTTTGAATCCAGTTCCTCAACATGCTTTTGGTATGTATTTACCATCAAGCTGGAAATTCTAAAGATAAATGTTGAAAAAACAGCAGAGGAAACTGTGAGGTCCTGTGGCTCGCTGGTAGATGCCATGCCCCTAAGATTCAGGGGTTATCGGTTCAAATCCCGATCAGGATCTCACACCAAGGTTGCGGTTGTCAGTTCAAGTCACCTCCCAAGGTGCTCCTGGATGGACCCTGGAGGCGCACTGGCAGCTGGTCGGAGGGCGGTACCCGAGAAAGGGGGGAAATAACCGGGCTCCCCCCCGGGTCTCCCCGGAGAGAGAAAAGCAGCAGTCTTGGAACAAAAACCAAAAAAAAACATTCGACTTAGTTTTAAATACAGAACGTGTATATTTAAAACTAAGTTCCTCTTTTTTTCTGTGCTTTTGGAGGAAGACCGCTGCTGTTCTCTTTCTCGGTGGTCTGACACCTTTTTCACCACTCTCCTTTCACCACCCACCTTGCCTCTCTCTCCATCCATGTCAAGCCAGCCAGAAGCCCAGTGAGACTTGAACCAACAACCTCTCAAACACTACACAAGGACTTTCCCTCTGAGCCACCGAGTCTCACACAGAACCTTGTTTTTTTGGGGGTTTGTCTCGTCTTGAACCACAGCCAGCAAATCTGTCCTAAGTGCCACCTCGAATACACGACTTTTCTTAAACGACTCTGATTTAACATGCTCCTTAGACACTCCATGGCTTCTTGTGCACAGAGTGATGCTGTGTATAGCAGTGAAAGACTGTAAACTCTCCTCAGCAGGATGTGGATTCAGCAGTCATACCTTCACTACTACAGGCCTGTCAATTCATACCGTACGCCTCAGTCTGGCTTCCAGCTCCCAGTCCGGCTTACAGCTTAGAATATTTCATGGGTTGTCAGGGCTCAATTACTCATTTCACGCTTTGATGGATTGACATGGTCTGGATATTATTTCTCAAATCTTTGTCAAGCTTGTCAAGTTTGTCGAGGGGGGTGGGCTCCGCCCCTGCCGTCCCAATCCAGCAGGAAAGGAGGTCTTGATGCTTAAAGACCTAGACCACTTTTTCCAGACAGAAGCTTTTCCTGGTCCTTCACTGCGAGGATTTAAACCGACCCTTAATAACCCACCATATATACAAACCCACTGTAGTAATAAGCAAACTTTACATACAGGACATGTTCCATGTGAGGGAGCTGTTTCAGCGAGGAATGAATAGATGATCTACACCAGGTATTGAAGGCAAAGGGCTGCATTCTTAAATACTGCACACAAAAATTTGAATTCAATATGTATAATATAGTAATTGTTTGTTTCTTCATCGTGTGGGGCTGGTATTTCTTGCTGGTGGGCCCCATTGGGTATATCAATGGTAAACAAATCCAAATCACAGATGAAGTTCAGGGCAGTGGAATTCTGTCGAAGAGACTTTGAATATCAAAACAGAAACAAAAACAGTCTTTACTTTCAATGCAAGTCAATGGAACAAGGTTTTTGCGAGTGTTTCTATTGGTCCATACATCATAGAGAAAAATAATACTCGACAACAATAACGTTTTTCTTTAGACAGCAACAGCATGGTCCAAAAATAATGATCAAAAATAATGATACAAAATAAAGAAAAAGGCAGAGAGAGAGAGAGAGAGAGAGAGAGAGAGAGAGATCTTCCTCAAACTCACCTGCCGTGGGTCTTTGAGCAACATCTGGAAGTGGATCTCCGTAGCAGTTGATGAAATTCCTAAGAACAGACTCCATCACACAGTTACAGGTGAGGTTTGCTGATCCAGTACGTCTGTGATGTACACACCAGCTGTCAGTTCTGTATTTGAGTAACTGATGTAGAAACATTTTAATGGAAACAATGAAAAAGATTTACTGAATCACATTGTTTTTATTGTCCAAATGAGTTTTATTCATGTGCTGTACATGTTGAGCAAGGATTAAAAGAAAATGTGACCCTATGACCAAAGCAAACCTGCCACACTGTCCAAAACGCAGTACGTACCTGCGGATGAGAGCGCTGTGACGTGTATCTGTTAAAAACGCTGCTGTAAAGTGAAAAACCCCTTCAGTCCGGAATGTATGGAGAGACGCCACATTAGGACAGAGCTGTACATGAACCTATAGCTAGAGAACTGAATTACCAGCTCGTGTTAAACAGAAGGAGCAAAAACAAGGTATTTGTTCTTCAACTCGTATTCCAACAAGCCCCGCCTCCTCCCGTAGAGTTCATTATGTCATCACGTACCAAATAAAGACTCAGCGTGTGAGACCCTACCGCACCAGCTGACTGTACAGTCGCTGATAACGTCGTGAACAAAACCAGAAGAAGCTGTGACTAAAAGCTCCTCAGGTCAGTAGATGTCAAAGACGTGCACTGATGGTGAAACATTAGAATCACGGTGTCTACGTTGCCGGTTACACCATCACATCACCAGCCGACATCAAACTTAAAGCGTCTCGCTAACTAGTATGTTGTAGCCTCATGTTGTAAACGAAGAACTTCTGATGCGTAGCAGGTATATATATTATATCATCGCTGTCCAATGAAAAACAAGCATCTCCAAAATGCCAACTTTACAGGAGAGGCCAAAAACCATCTTTACTTTCAATGGAGGTCAATAGAACCAGAAATGTTCCCAAGCTATTCTGGAGCATTTCTATTGGTCCATTCATCAATGTAAACGAATGCACTGAACTGACCTCATAAAACTGGCAACCTCTTCAAAACACACCACACAAACCAGCCAGAGGTGCTGCCGATAACAGATTTAGACAATTTAGAGCAGAGCTGCTTACCACAGGCTACAACTGCCAATCGCAGTGAAGGGGGCGGGGCTTGCTGGCATATGGGTGTGACTAATACAATCCCTTCTTACACTATTCCGAGTGAGTGCAGTGCAAAACAACAAAAAACAACGCTTGCGGGCACTTTTGCTTCATTTGGCATCCAGGTCAGGTGCACAGAAGAACAGGAAAACACACACATCGACACGTAAAACCTCACACGTGGAACGTTCCAGTGAAGTGACCGAACGTCTCGTCCTGCCTCGGATGCTCATGCCGTCTTAAAAGCGGCCTGAGACGTCGCACCGTTACACAAATTCGTGTGTTGAAAATGTCTTTACAGCATAACAGTGAGGCTGGACTGACAGACACCCAGAACTGAGGGACAAAACTCACAATGAGGGGACAAAGATTCTATAAATTAAATACAAATTGAGTTTAAGCCCCCTCCGCCCAAAGAGCTTCACCTTCTTTTTTAGTTTACATGAATATTAAGTGCTTCCCTTTCTTCTTGCATATTACAGGGTAAACATGCTTGAGTCACAGAGACACGCCCCCCTCCCCTTTGTTGTGGGTGACGTACACCGAAACAGACGAAAGGTGATGAAGAGAAGAAGATGAGACACTTCTTGTGTTCACAATCAACTGTGACCCTGATTGGAGCCACTGTGGCGTGTGCGTTGTGCAGGTGCGGTTACATCCCTCAGAATGTTCCGCTTGTAAGTGCGTCGTATTCGCTATTCTTCCCGATAGACGCCCCTATAACACAGTGTTCCAGTTCCTCTTAAGACATTCCGAGTCAGCTGAACAGGAAAACCTGCTTTTTGGCCTGAGATGAAGTCTTACGTTTGGAACAGAGGCCTGTTCCACGAAGTGGGACCTCTTGATTAGCCAGGTAACTTCAGAACTCAGGCTGATGTAGCTCTGGCCGTTCTGAGCAGGCTATGATCAGGATATTCAACGGCTCTTGGGCTGAACTGGGCCAGCCTACAAACTGGTTACGTGAAACTTGGCTATGAACCGTAACACAGTTAAATGTGCTTCGTGAGACAAGCCCTGAGACTTGGTCTATGGTTCATAACTCCAGCCCATAGAAAGGTTTCTGTGGGGAAAATCGGGGAAAACGATGGGGAAGAACTGGTCAGGGACCAATTTCCAGTGATCGTTAGAAGATTCACGCATCAAGTGTTACTGACTCTACCGTCTACAGCCTCAGTGCTATGATACTTAAGAGACAACTGCCCTCGAAACCTCTTCAAACACTTCAATGCAGTTTTACAACAAGCAGTCCCTCAAGTGTCAGCTCCCAGGATGAACTCGAGGAGCATCCGCATGCTGACAAGCTCCCTCCATGGGACAGGTGAGTATAAAGGCTGGGGATCAAAGGGGAGAGGTGCCGAGACCTGAGGGTGTCGTATGGCACAGAGAGTGGCGTGTCCTGGGAGATGAGTGCAAACGTCTGTTTGTGGGGCAGTGAGGGGACAAGGCCGGGGCAGGGACAGTCTTATTGGAGATAGCGGTAGACTTTGAAACAGTGGTTCCCCGAATCAGCCACCACCACGTGGCCGTCGGAGGTGAGGGCCAGTCCCTGCGGGCCGTAGAGCGGGTCAGCCGAGGTGTTGATGTAGGAGAGGAACGAGCCGCTACCGTCAAACACCTGCAATACAGACACTCAGTTGTATAAAAGGTTTAAGACGTAGACGTAGACACTACAGAGTGAGTCCGAATCTCAGGACATGCTTTCATTTCAGAAACCAAAGGGAAAATGACTTATCTGAATACCCCAGCGAGTAACGGGTGAGGGGGCCTTTCTTTTAGGCTATGTCCCGAACATGGCTGCCATCTCGAAAGCCGACATACTGGATCAAGGGCAAGTTTTTCCACTGTGAAGGTGGTTGTGTAGCAGATCAAAGAAGACGAGAATTGTCTCGGAAATCGATGAATGCAATCAGATTCGGGATATCTCTTGTGGTTCAAACGTTATCAGCAACCACATAGAACAACATGTTCAGTGTGCCGTCCCTGGTGCTGAACTGCGCTTGCAGATCTGTGTTTAGCACCAGGAACCCATTACATGCTGGGGTATTCAGATATGTCATTTTCCCTTTTGTTTCAGCTCCTTATATAAAACTGCAAGCACAATGTGTTTATTGGCAAAACGTTTTTTATTGTGCAGCCCGAATTACATTTAAGAGCAATGGAGGCAAAACGATATGCGCCATGGAGATGAAAGACAGCAAAATAAAGAGGCACTGTGGGTCCAAATCAAAGTCCTGGACACGGATTACAGACACAGACCTTCTAATGGTGGTGGTGACCTTCTAATTTGCTATGTGCACGGACTTTGAATCCTACTAACCTGTATCCTGCTGTTGCCCCAGTCGGCTACTATGATATTGCCATTGACATCCACTGCAACTCCAGTTGGGGCATTGAACTGGCCATTTCCTTCTCCGTTGGAGCCGAACTTCAGCATGAATTCTCCTTCCTGATTGAACACCTGCAAACAGGAAATTAAACAAACTTCAGTTCTACATTTAGTTACACATAATAACAACAACAACAACAACAACACTGGGCAGATCTAGCAGGACACTAGTTTCACAGCACAGTTTTTCAGCTCCACTGCGGTTGTTTAGAGACTGCATGCCAATGTGCTACATATACCTGGTCAGAATAATTAGGAGGGATGTCCAGTTACTGTCGTATACAGAACTACCTCTCAGGGTGATCCCATACATAACCAGTTACTTGTTCCTAATTACTACTACAAACATGTAAATGGCCTCTGAAACAACGCTTTAAAAAAGATTTACACGAGTACATACCTTCACAGAATGATTATGGAAATCAGTTACAATGATTTCATTGTTCTGGTTAACTGCTGCAAAATGGGGACCTAAAAAAGAAAAGATACAAAACAAGAAAGACAGTGATTGACAAGAACGTTACAACTGTGATCGTTATTTATTCATTATTAACTGAACCCCGTCTTTGCTTCTACACCTCCTCCTATACTTAGGAGAGGATCTGTTCTCTGAACTCTGTAAGCCAAATCAAGCCTGCAGGTTAACTTGGGTGCGTGTCCTGAAAACATCGGCATGGAAAATACCTGCAAACTGTTTGTCCCCGTTGCCACGGTTGCCAAACTTGGTGACGAGTTTGCCGTTTGGCTGAAAGATGAAGACGCAGCAGGCTTTGTTGTCCACCACGATGATGTGGCCGTTCCGGTCGACCGACACGCCTTTCGGGCCCATGAGCTTCCCTGAGCCGATCTTAGTCTGACAAGAGGATACAATGGGAAAAGAGAGACAGAGGCAAACATAGAGATAGAGAGAGAGAGAGAGAGAGAGAGAGAGAGAAACAAAAAGCTGTGTAATCTTTGTGTAAATTTACTCATATATATTTATACACAGTCGAGTCACATAATATCCGGAGTAATTGCTGTGTGTGTGCAGCACGGACAGCAGCTAGACGGACTGGGACACTCAGTAAGGTCCTGGTAGGTGGTCACAGGTATCTGCAGCCATGATGACTGCAGTCCATCCCACAGCCACTGGAGGGAGCGTGGAGGAGGATCCATAGAGCCAACACGACGATTTAGGTGGTCCCACAGATGCTCAATTGGGTACAAGTCTGGGGAATTAGGGGTCCAGGTTAGTACTTGGAATCTTGGTCAGTTCTTACAACCAGTGTGGGACATTTCTAGTCGTGTGGTGTGTCACATTGTCTTGCTGGAAGATCCCATCCGCCCCAGAGAAGACAATCAGCATGTATGGTGTACGTGATCTGCAAGAGTGGATTCATCTCCAAATCGAACATCGAACATGGATGAATGGGCTCAGAGAATGTAACGAAAACATTCCCCAGACCAGAACGCGGCCACCTACGTGCTGCCGTCGTCCAATTTAGGAAGCGGTCATAGGAATGTGACTCGACTGTGTAGCAACATGTTTAAATATATTTCAAAAACATACATACATGAATATATATACGCAAACCTTTGCCTATAAGAAGCATTCATCTCCAGACTGTATGCCTGAGGGACCTCATACTGTCGTACACTACTGATACCATAGACTAGTTATCCTCTCACCTTAAATTTGCCATCGCTGGAGAAGATGCTGACCCACTTGTTATCGTAGTCGGCGATGATGATGTCACCGCTGGGGTGCACAGCAACTCCAGTGGGCCGCTGAAGTTGCCCTGGCGAGCGGCCCCGCACTCCGAAACGACTTTTGAATTGCCCATCATTAGAAAATATCTATAGGAGGTCACACAATAACAAAAACATCTCTATTGCCCTCATGAAATGTTCTTATTTTACTGTAAATGGAATCATTAATAAGCTTTCATTGTTTATTGGTGGATGATTCGGTATATACACTCACTTACCTGAACACACTGATTGTTACTGTCTGCTATTAAGACTTTTCCAACATTGGCGGCAGCCACGCCCTGCAGATTAGTGAACTCTCCCTTATTTCTTCCTTTCGTCCCTACAAGACAAGACGAAAACCTTTTATATGGAATGCTGAGCTCCTGCAAAAGGGTTAAGGTTACGACCATCCTAGGAAAGCTGGTGTAGAGCACTTAAAAACACTCCCCCTCCCCACCAACTGCCCCCGTATGTACCGATTCGGAACATGAGGTCATCCTCAATGGGATTTTCCTTCCTCCTGCCGGAGCTGTACATGCTGGCCGGCCGTTTGATGGCGCGCTGCTTGACGTGGCCGCTTCCCGGCGACTTCAGCCTCTTCTTGGCCCCGTCCGCATTGGCCGAGGGGTCGGCAGGTTTGGTGACGCGGATGCTGAAGGGGCTCCCGCGGATGTGGTGTCCGTACAGCCTCAGAGAGAGCGTGAAGCGGCCCTCGTGAGACAGCGTGTAGAGAAACTCGTATGTGCCGTTCTTGTGGTCGACGAGCTCTCCCTCGCCAGCCGGCGCCCCGTCCTCGGCCCCGCTCAGCTCGGCCGTCAGCAGCGCCCCGCCCGTCCGGCACAGGTTGCCGTCCTTGTCCTTCGTCGTGATGGTGATGGAGGTGGGCCGCCCGGCGGGGCAGTGCCGCAGGCCCTCCCCTGTGGCTACCGTTTCTCCGGCGACGGCGTTGGTGGTGACGATGGCGCCCAGGTTGTGGATGGACTTCCTCAGGCCCTCCGCCTCCGCCAGGAACTCCAGCTGGCCGTTCTCCTCGGGCCGCAGCGGCAGCTCCTGGCAGGCGAGCTCGCCCAGCCGCTCGCTCATCTGCTTCTTCACCAGCAGAACCTCGGCCTCGGAGCCGTGGCTCAGCGCCTGCTCGGTGAAGCTGCAGCTGCTGCGCATGCCGTCCTGACCCTGCAGCAGAGAGGCCAGCTGCGTCTGGAGTACCTGCACGCAGAAACACATTATGTGAACCCCTGTTGACTGTGGGACCCCATGACACCCCTAACCCCAGATTTGTAAGGAGAATTTCGAGAAACAGCGAGACGTTAGGCGTCCATGGCTCCACCTACTGACGTAGCCTGTGGACCGTTGCCACTGTGGCTCCACAGTAAACAATGAAATATCTGGTTTGGAGTCATCAGGTCTACCACAAACATGTGAACGCAGCATATAAGATCTAACTGAACTGTACGACTGCAGTATTTCAGCTGAACACCTCCCACCAGCTTCAAACGTCCACTTTTACACTGGAACTGCAATAACCAGCTTAAAAACCGGTCTGGACAAGTCCACCTACAACAGCCTTAGCTTAGCTCTTCATTGCTGTAATTACTGCTTTTGGTGCCAGTGTTCTTTTTAAGTGGCACTACTGTTTTTGTCATCTCACCCACACCCACCCACAGAGTGCACGCACAGCCAGACATCACTTACACAACCACTTCATAAGCTCCCCGACCTGCACATCATACAATACTAAAAAACATCTATATAGAACAGCCTGAAACATACAGTGTGATGTAATTATCCAGCATAGACACTGTCCTGTGATCAGCGAGGGTATTTATGAACACTGCTGCCCTTGACTACGCAGTCTGCTATGATAGATCTCACAAGTCCATGGTTTTACGTAACAGTGGTTAGCACTGTATTGAGCCTGCCTGTGAAATATGACTGATATGACAGCTTGTTTACTTACGGTTCAATGCCTTATCTTCAGTCTTTCCACACACCTGATGCTTGTAGACGACAAGCACTTTCTATACTGATCATAACGGACAAACACTGAATTCAAGCTGCATTGTTATCATTCCCGATCAGGCCATAACTCAAAGCACAGACACAATAGTAGCAAATACACTAAAACTAAAAGGTAATGATCTCAGTTTTGGTTACTGAAATAAATAAAAAAAGAAGCTTTCAAAAGGCTATAGTTTGTTACTGCTCAGGGAAGTTACTTTTTTAAATAGCCCAGACTCTCTAGACGATCTCAGCTCAAATCCCAAATATCACAACAACTCCCAGCCAGCTCACCTCCAGCTCCTCATCGCAGTGCTCATCCATCGAAACCAACTTCCAAATTCAAGCTACATGTCACTGCTCCAGTTTTCTCTGTGTCTTCAGCCTGCAGCCCGAGGCTGGACTGCTCTGCGTGGGGCTGTTTGGCTGGTGAATCATTCCCATGTGACACGACCTGCACTGCCAGGGCTCCAGCTTGAGCCACATGGTGTAGCTGCATGACACGTTTAATTATCTACTAGTGCCGGAACTCGGTGTCACTTCATGGGAGGGTCTAAGAAGGAGGCTGCGCAAGCATTTACAGCAGAGCATGAAGTGGAAAAAGACTTACCGCTTAACTTAACCAGATCTACACCTCTAAACATTTGCAGTGACTATTTGATACCAATTGAAACATAAAGCACTGTTACTTTCTTGTTATTTCAGTTACGAGATGGATCAGGTTACCATGGCTCTGTATAGATACGGAGAGTCAATGCAAAAGAGAAAATGTGTGAGAGTGCAAAATATCATTGTGACATATCACCTTAACCATATTCACTACATGGACAAAAGTATTGGGACACCAACACATTACAGCTACGGGAATCATTATGACGTCCCATTCTAATTCTACAGACATCAATATGGAATTGGTCTCCCCTTTGCAGCTGTAACAGCTTCTAGTAGAGCATTTTTGAGGTCAGACCACTAACATTGGACGAGAGGGCCTGGCTCGCAATCTTCGTTCTAGTTTTTTCACACCAAACTCAACCAACCAGCCCTAATGGATCTGCCTTGAGCACTGGGGTATCAGTCATGCTTAAACAGAGAATGACCTTCTCCAAACTGTTAGAAGCTAGAAGCTACAACTGTCCAAAATATCTTGATCTGCTGAAGCATTAACATTTCCCTTAACCGGAACTAAGAATCTGAGGCCCACCCCTAAAAAAACAAGCCTATAGCATCAATAGCATCCTCCTCCACCAAACTTTACAGTCAGCACACTGCAGTCAGGCAGGTAACGTTCTCCTGTCATTTACCAAACCCAGACATCAGACTGACTGATAGAGAAGCGTGATTGGTCACTTAACAGAGCATGTGTTCACTGCTCCAGAGTTTAGCGGCGATGCTTTACACCACTTCATCCAACACTTGGCATTGCGCTTGGTGATGTAAGGCTTGAATGCAGCTGCTCGGCCATGGAAACCCAGCCATGAAGCTCCTGGCACAAAGTTTTTGTGCTGATGTTAATGTCAGTGGAGGTTTGGAGGTATTAAGTCAGCAGAGCGTTGGTGGTGCCCGAGTTACTGTGGTTCCTAAATGCTTCCACTTCTCAATAAACTCCCTGATGGTGATGGTGAAATATTACAAATATTTAAAAATATTTAGAACTGACTTCAGAGTTCAGTGAGCTCCTCTGAATGACCCATTCCCTTTCACTAATGTTTACAAAGGCAGACTGCATGGCTGGCTGCTTGATTTTATACACCTGTGGCAACAGAACTCAGTTAAACACCTAAATTCAATAAACACAAGGTGTTCCAATACTTTTGTCCATATATATATATATATATATATATATATATATATATATATATATATATATATATATATATATATATATATATATATATATGCAATGACTCTCCATATCTATACAGAGCCATGGTAACCTGATCCATCGTGTGATTGAAATAACAAGAAAGTAACAGTTGGGCAAGATGCTCGCTGCCCACAGCATGATAATGTGCAAAGGTATGGGCTCATTTTCTACTGAAGCCTGTGCGGCCTCTGTTTCTGATACTGCTCGAGCACAAAGAAGAGACATGTTCATTTTTAACAATGATTCTCACTTTTAGCCCACGTGAAATCAAACAACTTCAGCCTCAACTTGAAGCACTGACAGCTCTATGATGAGTCAGATTGAGCATGATGTCCACTTGTCACTGTGTACAGATCTAGAACAGAAGCTGGTTTCAGTCTGCAGGGCTAGACTAGACATACTCACTTTCTGTTTGAGTCCATAGTTGACCTCCAGCTCCATGAGCAGGACGCTCTTGCGTACGTTGAGAGTCTTCTGCAGCTCGTCAAAAGTGGCGTGGATGTCTTCCTCGATTGAGCTCTTCTGATTGGTCAGCTGCTGCAGGATCTCAGACAGCACCTGCAAGGCGGAGTCAATCTCCGGAAGTCTGGAAAGGACAAAAGAAAGAATTAGACAAAGAACTGTTCTCCTGCTCTTACTCTCTCTCTATATATATCTATTTGTTTTTGTCTCTCATTCTCTGATTTAGGTTATACAGCTAGTAGCAAGACATTCTGTTCAAAACCCAGTAAAAATCACCATCTATATCCACTAGAGGGCACCAATGTGATACAGTACTGTAGCCTCCAGTTGAGACTAAGCTGAAACTGTTTAACTTGACAGCAGTAGAAATGAGTAAGACCACCATGCACACTTATTAGACATTACATATTCTCTGTGGTAGCAATCGATAATTTAAATTCTGCTGAACATATTCAATAGGAATAGTGTACATGGCAAAAACCCATTACTGCAATGCATTTACAATAAAAACACACAATCACTGAGGTACACCTCCTTGTATCTACACTGACTGTCCAGTTTTTCAGCTTAATTACAGACTGTAGTTCATCTAATTCTCTGTACACTTTGCCACCCTGTTCTTCAATCATCAGGACCATCACATCATCGTCACTGCAGTGCTGAGAATGATCCACCAGCCAAATAATACATGCTCTATGGTGGTCATGTGGGAATCCTGACTAATAATGAGGTGAATGAAAGGGGGCTGACAAAGTATAGCTAGTGCTAGTTGAATAAAAATACTCATTCTAAAAATACTAAAATAGTACTGTTGAGAGCCAAATGCTAAAATAAGTGCAGGGAACAAACTTATTTATCTGCTAATTTCAATGTAATTTATTTGCTAAGGTTAAATATAGGGGATGTGAAAATCAACAAATAAACAAAAGATAACACTGAGAAAAGTAACAAAACATGTCATTTAAACAGGGGTATCCAAACTTTTGCACATAGTCACTGTACATATGAAAATAAATGCATGTCTAGGTGTTTGTTTTTAATTACAGCAGCTGTCTTTTACAGAAAAAAGGTTATGATGAATGGATCTTCAAACATGCTCCACAATTACCTAATAAAACCTCTTTCCATTCAAAGTTGAGAGTGCTTTTGCCTTTTCCTCTGAAAACTGACATCCAATCAGCTGCTGTGGTTCTAATATAACAGTGCAGTTCTACTTGTTGCTGCTTACAGGCTCAACATTTGTTCTACATTATATAATAATAAATATTAACTGAAAGTATTTTTAATGCATGCCACATACACCTGTCCTTTTCTAGAAACACTGCTTACATCCATTACCCAGCCCTAATATCAGCCCTAATATCAGCCCTAATATCAGCCCTAATATCAGCCCTAATATCAGCCCTAATATCAGCCCTAATATCAGCCCTAATATCAGAATCTCATCATCTGCTTACCTCTGTTTGACAGCGTCTAGCTGCTCCTGCAGGGAGGCTTTGTGCTGCTCCAGGACGTCTTTGAGCGGGACCGTGGCGTGTTCGGCGTGTTCCCCGCTTGTGCACTCCTCACACATGGCCGTCTCACATGGTGGGCAGTAAAACTCCATCACCTGCCGAAGGCACAGGCTATGAGCTCGAGCTGGTGGGGTTTTGTTTATGCAAATGCTTGTGTGAACTCGAAAAGGCAAACACAGAAGCAGCGGGCACGGCTTAAAGAAAGTCTACCTACTGTAGAGCTGCTCTATTGCTGAGATATGTGAAAGTCTGGAATGCCAACATTCCTCCAGCGAGTGCAGCAGCACATAAGGACCAGATATGGAACATTCCAGGAGATAAAGCTCTAAGCAGCAAACTCAAGCTTGAAGCTGAACCTGACTGCACTGTGTTATTGGATTATATGCTGATTATTTGAACCACTATACTGGTCTCTATACAGTGAATGATGATTATTTCCAACAGTCACTACTGCTTCCTATTAGGGGTGGGTCAACATGAGATGTGGGTCATAATTAGTGATATACAAGGTGCAACGCTACTATTGTCTTCACCTTCTTTAATCCACTGACTTGTCCTGTAGTTTCCATCATATATGGACACCATATCAACTCAGAAATGTTCAGTCTGATTGCTTATGCTGAGCTTCACTGGTACTTCAATCCTAGCACAACCACACCTGCACATACAGACAGACCTCTACCGTGTATAACCTGGATTATATATAGGTAACAGTATTCTATCTAGGGTATAGCCTGTATCTCTTATCTGCCCCAGACTCACCATTTGCATATATGGAAACGTGTTTATCTGCATACATCATCGGTTTTATTTTCTAACACAGATCAGCCATAACATTTAAATTACCTTCTAGTTTACAATACAGGTGCCCTTACAATAAGCTTCTACACTTACAGACTGTAGTTCATCTGATTCTCTGTATACTTATTTATCCTGTTTTTTGATGGTCAGGACCCACATAGGACCCCCACAGAGCAGGTACTATTAGTTAGGTGGGTCATTCTCAGCACTGCAGTCACAAAGACATGCTGGTGGTGTGTTAGTGCTGTGCTGGTGTGAGTGGATCAGACACAGCAGTGCTGCTGGAGTGTTTAAACACCTCAGTGTGACTGAGAATAGTCCACCAACCAGCAACATCCAGCCAACAGCGTCCTTTGAGCACTGATGAAAGACCAAAACTAGACAACACAAACTGTGCAGCAGCAGATGAGCTCTCGTCTCTGACTTTACATCTACACGGTGGAGTAGTGAGGTAGGCGTGTCTATAATAGTCTACTTGGACGTCTTACATTGCCTCCGTGGTTGGGGCAGGAGAGCGGCTGTCCCGTGGCCACGGCTTCGATGGAGTCCAGGCCGGCGTGCTCGTCTCCTCGGCCGCTGTCCGGGCTCCTCTTCAGCACCTCCATCAGGTTGGTGATGAAGAAGTTGCTCTGCAGGGCCGCCACGCCTTTCTCTGGCAGGATGGAGGTCTGGCGGCACACGGGGCACGACAGTGTCAGGCTGTGGGCCGGGATGTAGTTCTGCAGACACCTGAACGACAGCACAGCATAAAGAGGATCTCACAAACCAATAAAGCACAGTTCACTTCCTGCAGTTAGAAAAGAACATCGATGGGTCAGTGATGATCTACCATCCAAATTATATGTGGTCAGCGGTGGTCCTATGGTAGTGTCTTTCAACTGACTGAGGTAGAACTAGATTGAGTAACTCCAGTGCTGTGAAGGCAGGGGGAGGGATTATGGGGCATATTCATACTTCATTTTCCTTCTTAAGCACACCTGCTTCATCTCATCAGTTAATTACCAGGTTTAGTGGGTGTGCTGGAGCAGCGAAACCACCAAACTGGGCTTCAACAGTGATTATAATTATAAATAATTATAATTATAAGCCTATATAGTACAGGGAGAAGCTAGATGTGCCCAGCAAACTGGAAACTCTTTGTATTTTGTCTCATACCTTTCACAGAAGGTGTGGAGGCAGGGGAGGACCTTGGGGTTGTCGTAGCGATCCAGGCATATGCTGCAGATCAGGAACTGCTTGTCGATCTGACGCACCACAGGGCTTGGAATGGTAGAGCTTTCACTGGCCATCCTAAAGCTCTCGCACAGCTCTCGCGCTCTCTCTTAGCCTGTAGCCTGCAAACAGAGAGAGGAGAGATGGGGCTGTTGTTGGAAAACACATCATAATACACAGTCATACAATCGCAGACAAAAATAAAATAAATAATCAAACATAAAACATTCCACAGAAGGCCAGCAGGTGTCACTGTTGATTTCTATCTGAGAAGACAAAATGACTAGTTAAAGAAAACACCTCATATATTAGCGCAAGGATAGACTGGCTGAAGGGTCAGGATAGGAAGTCTTAATTAAGTATTGATTAAGTATTAAGTATTAATTAGTATTGATTGTCCACCACTTTAGTCAGCATCCATCTATAAACACCAGCCATATAAACATCTTCAAATGCTGAAAGTGATCTTACCTATAGACCAAACATTGTATACACCAAAATGTTTTGTAGAACACTTCAAAATCTGGCCATCTTTAGGTATTCAGGCCGATAACACCTCAGTTTGAGGTCACACCTTTGGTCAGTGAATCCTTCTTTGGCTTCTACTGTGCACACCAGCGTTGAGCACTGGCTAGAACCCAGTAAAAAGGAGTTACAGAGACTGGGGGGGTCAAATTCAGGTCATGGCTCAGATGAAGGAGAGTGGACCAGCACTGCCCTCTACTGGGATCCAGTTTGGAACAGAAGTGACTCTAAACGGTGACAGGACTGTTCAAGCAACTGTTTGACCAATCCTGCTGATCTGGCTGACCGTCACTGGCTACTAGCAGACACTGATTAACAAGATGTTTGAATAGCCGCTACTGTTAGCCTTTAGCAGTTTAACTGTTTCAATAGTTCATTCCTATTAGTGCTCAAATGTATGCAGCAGGTCTGACTCTTGCCAGATGGAGCTGAATACCAACTACTGATGGACAGACTGAAGGGAACTGGAAGGAGATCAAAGAGGTAAAATATCAAACGCCCTCCGGTAACGTGCCGTAAATTGCTGGCGTGCGGAGACTGACAGACCAAAAGACTACACATCACTGTGTCGAATCTAGTAGGATGTCGGGGATTATTCGTCTCAATAATTCTCACAGTGAACTGCTTATTTAAACTTGCAATACATAAAGGAGCTCTACATTTATCTATACCTATATCTATATCTGTCAGCCTTTATAGGTTGACTGCGGAAAGAAACGATTACATTTCTTAACCAAGATCCTTCACAGTCATGCGAGTGTCCTAAAAAAAAAAATTGAAAAAGTCTAAGCTTTTAATCAACGGACGCTGCCGCACTTGAGAAATGTTGCGAGAAGAACAGCAGAAAGCAACCTTCCCAGCAGTAAGTCATGCAGAAAGGAAGAGCTTTAGTTACTGCAGCCAGAGCAAAGTGCTGACCCACAGAGTCAGTCCACACTCAGCGCTGACCAGAGGAGAAGCATGCAGCTGTCTGTGTGTGTTACGTTAATGCCACAAAGAGTCCAATACCAGCAATTTCTTCTTCTTTTATAGAGTCTTTGGACAATAAATGGTCAAAAAAGGATTCAGGCAATCGTAAATCCTAAATTTAATGTTACGGAAGGTTGTAATCTTGGTGGAAACGGTGTATAAATCTTTTCCACACACAACTGGGGAAAAGCAGCCAAGCATGGTGATATACTCTCCAACGATAAAAGCACACCAAGGTTGCCTAACAGTGAAGACGACAGTTGCTGGCAGATGTTGTTCATTTATTTAGGCCGCGCTGTCCGTCCGGAAGACGTGTAGCAGAAAATTCAATGACTATAATCATGTTACTGCACAACTTAGTGACAGCGCTGGAGCTGGGAGGCAGGAGAAGTGCTGGAGCGCTATTCGAATAATGCTATTGCACTCGATATATTTAACAGAACGTCCATTCTCACAGCTTTGCATTGAGATACTATGATTAAGGTTAAGGTGCATTGCTACCCCACTTCCGCCCAGTGTGTATACCTAAAATCAAATAATTTGCCAATGACTCATGGATGTTATACTGAATTAGTTATAGTCATTTCTGAGCTGCTCTAACTACTATGCCATGTGCCATATCCAATTAAAGCCAGTGCAAAGCCAAATAAACCATGTGGCCATAAATTGGTTCATTGCCTAAAATGAAGGAGAGTGGACCACGACTGCCACCTCTATTGGGATCCAGTCTGGAACAGGAGTGACTTTAAACAGTGTATCTCATGTATTTCATAGTATCTCAATTAGGGGTGTAAGAAAATATCGAAATATTAATATTAATAATTAACACTTTATACGCACAAATTCCTGGCAGACAGTGAACCATTGTGTGTTGTGTTTAAACCTCTGACCACAAGATGGCAGTGTTGTAATACATTTTCAGCTCCACTCCAACACTAACAAGCAGCACAAGGTTGCAATGCTATTGTAAGCATCAGCATACCTGTTTATATAGTAATGTGCTCATATGGTGGATTTTCGATCCACCCACCCATCCATTATCTTCTGCTTTATCCCGCTAGTCGAGGTCAGAGGGGGTGGAGCAAATCCCAGCTTCATCAGGTGAAGGCGGGGTACACCATGGACAGGATTTTAAAAATCACAATATATCACTCGGCTTGCAATACCGCAATATATTGAATCGTGACCTCTGTATTAAGATACGTATTGTATCGCCAGATTCGTGCCAATACACTGTGGCAATGGACGTTCTATTAAATATATCTAATGCTGCATTATTCCAACACCACTCCAGCACTTCCCCAGCCTCCCAGCTCCAGTTGTGCAGTAACATGATTGCAGTCATTGACTTTCCTGCACTGAGTAAGCTACACGTCTTCTAGACGGACAGCGCGGCCTAAATAAATGAACAACATCTGCCAGCAAAATGTCGTCTTCACTGTTAGGCAACCTTGGTGTGCTTTTATCGTTGGAGAGTATATCACCATGCTTGGCTGTTTTTCCCCAGTCGCGTGTGGAAGATGTGTAAACACTGTTTAAAAAAGCAGATGCAAAGCCAATCAAACCGTGTGGCCTTGAATTGGTTTACATTATTATTTTTTTAACATTAAGAGATGCATGAGTGATATAGCTGGGGCTGTATTATATCTATCTATTCATCTTCTAACCTTTATTTGATTAAGCAAGCAAGAAATGGCCATTGCTGATTGATTGACTAGTAAGTGAGAAAGCCTGAGATTAAATGGTGAGACTGTAGGCTTGGAGTGCCTCTAACTTCCAGAGCCACCTCTCTCAGTCTCAGCCAGACATGTTAAAAAGGATGAGTCATTCGTTCTGTCAGTCTGTGAGCTCTGGGTAGGTGGATATTGTTGACCTTGAGATCACCTAGCTCTCAACAAATATTCCAAAAGCATTCTGCTAACATCCAGCAGTCTTATTTCCTTCCTCTTGTGAGCCACTGACATTTTTGATCTAACACAAAACAGAAGAGACAAATCTGCATGAAATACATGGTAGTATTCTTATTCAATTTATATAGATTTTCTAGCCAGGCTCATTTTTAACAGCACATTAATGAGAAAATTAGCTGAGCCTATAGATAACACAGAAAAATGACTATACTGATTTACTCATAGCAGTATCCTGTATCTTTAAGCATGCTAGCTAAAATCCAACTTCCAGACAGAGAACTTGGAAACTCAACTCTTTCTTTACAACATCTATACTAAGATATAACAGTTTTACATTCAGTTTCATTCTCAGAAAAAAACTAGATCTTTCAGAGCACAGATGCTGTCACTGAGGTTTACTGGGGGTAAAGCACATCACACTACACCAACAAGAGCCCTAGGGCAAAGCTCCTAATATTATATTACCCAACCTCTGTAACATGATTACACTGCAAGTTGCTGTGGATAAGAGCAGCTGCTAAGTGAATATACGGTATTGGAGTGCCCTCGAGGGTACGGCTTGAGTACCTTTTTAGGGCACATAATGGTATATTATATTTAAGTTGCACCTTTTTTTTTACTTTGGAGGGTGAATTTATTATTTGTACATAAGGGAACACATCTGAATATTAAATAATGTCTTTTGGTCATTTAAATGCACATTTGAGAAATTTCTCACTCATAGCTCACATTGAGAAATTAGTATTTCATTGCTGCTCTCACCACAATTACGTGCGAGATGTAGGCTATATTAAGGACCATAATAAAATATTAACAACCACAAGCAATGCAAAATTAGCTACCCCTGGGTGACAGGGTCGACCAGATCCAAACAATTCACGCTACTCTGGCAAATTTTTGAAGACACCGGCATGTAACTGCAGCGCCATTTAAACTTACTTCAGCCTCATAGTTTTACTGCTGGTAGTATTTTTGGTTAAGCTGACTGAAGTTATCAGAATATATCCTTCCTAGAGTTTTCTGCAGGGAGATAGAGTAGGACATTTTGACAAGGTGACACAAAATGTCACCACACCGGGAGGCGTCCTGCACTTTTACACATGTTCCAATTAGTTGCATTATCATTTAATTCAGTATGACGAGCCATACTTTTAAAAATCTTACACTTTCAGCTATGACCAAAGAGACCAAAGAATGACCCTCACCATTCAAAATGGTTAAGGTAGACAGAGGTATGCAAAAGCTTTCATCACAGAAAGCAAAGTGGCTCCTCCCAATGATCCAGTCTAGCAGCCAACCAGTTAAAAAGCCTGCTACGTAGAATGAATTAACATTACATAAATACAGACAGCAGCACTGCTTGTCCAAAGGCTTATCCATTTGGTACTGGCCAATCATAAACCAGTACTGGTTCTTGACACCCATCGATATTTCTAAGGAGAAGACTTATGCATGTTGAATGAATGTGATGAATCATTGAGTCTTGTTTTGTGGAAACAGAATAATATTGTGGCATCAAATGGTACATCACTGTGTAACACCCTATGTAAGCACATGTGTAATTACATAATCACATTTATACGGTACAGGAAAACAACTATGATGATGACATGATCTCTACGGGTAAAGGATGTTGGCTGAAATTCAGCTTCTGAGTCATCCAGGCTGATGTTCTGACTGAGTCTCCCAGCCTGAGGGATATGGGAATTTGACAGAGTGCAGCACGCGTATATAGGTCAGGCTGAGACTCTCCGGATCAGCGGGAACCACTGAAACAGCACACAGATCCCGGCCCTGAGGCTATCCGTCATTCCATTCAAACCAACTGGAAAATAAATCTACCGGAGAAGGAGACCATACTGCCACAGCAACGCAGACAAAGCAAGGAAACGGGGTCCGAGCGACAGACGTAGAAGAACCTGATTCTGATTCAATGGGAACTGAGTTGTCCGACTGTTTTCCTCTCGAGTTGACATTAAGCAAGTTGGCAAAAATCCCTGAAATGCTTAAAGAAATGTTCTCAGTTGCGATATTTAGAGGTTCGCTCACAAGCTGGATACTCGAAATGTGCAAACACAACATCGGTGCCACATTAAACAAGGCAATGGAAAACCATGGCAATGGAGAAAAACCTAATAAACAGCCCAGAGTGAGTTAGGAAGACAGCTGAGATACACTGAAATGGACATGACGCATGTCCTCAGAGAGGAAAGGAGACCTGCTCTAACACAAAAGAGCTACAACAATGCATGGATTTAAGCAAACCATAAAAAACTGCTTCCTAAAAGCAACATTTGAATAACAGCATTAAGAATCTTACACAACCCTGTTACATAATTCTGTTGGTGGGGGGCTTAAGAGCCGTCTAACAGGCAGGGTGTTTGGGTGGCTTCGTTGTAGTCAATATCATATACAATCACCATGTGACGTGAAGCCACACTTTCAATTTCCTTGATCTTATCTACAGATTGGCTCACTCACCGCCTCCATGGACATTCCTTTTGGATGTAACGATCCTGTAGCGAAGCGTCTGATGGTTTCCAGTTAAAACGGGAACGAGTTTAGAAACACATTTATCAGAAAATCACACCAAAGCCTCAACAACCAAATATAGCACTGGACTTCATGACAGCTTCTATTCTTTTCAGGAGACTCAAATAAATCTCTTCATCCAATCACGCTCAGTGATGTTAAGCTCTGGTTTGGTTAGTCTATTGTTCTGAGCACGCCAACAGCCTCTTTGTTTGAATTGCAAATTCCGACGTCTCGCAATGACACCTGGCCAGAGACACCTGCGAATGTTTTCAGACCTGATGCAGGAGTGACAAAAGTTCAAAGCTTTATGTGCTGTTTATATGGTGGGGACCATTTTGGTGGTCTACCAGGTCTTCCAGGTGGTTGTTATGAGTCTTGTTGATCTCCAGGTTTGAAATACTTCTAGCTTTTTCTCTTTGACCTTTCCATATGCAAGAGGATATCTCTTCTCTTATCCTCTCAGAAACAGCTAATGAAAAATGGATTGTTTATACTTAATGGCTAATTAAAGATGGGTGGTCTCTGGCTTTTGCACTGTAAATAGGGGAGTCAGTCATTTTAACTGGTTCTTACTGTAAAAGAAGGACCTAATGTGTGTTGTAATCACTGTATCTGCCATCTCATTCACAATGTAAATTGTATTAAACAGCTTTAACAATCAAGCAACTGGGCTTTAACTGGTCAACCGCAAAATCAGGAGGGGTTATAAGAATATCCAAAAAGTCAGAAAGACCTGCAGTGACGTAGAAGCCCCCTAGTGTTGCTCATGCGGTCTCTGTCAGTGTCTGTTACATAATATTTATGTAAGACAGCCGGCGCTATGTAAATGACTGCTGCTTTATGCTACAGTGACATCCTGGATCAAAGCAATCAATAGATGACTTTGTACAGTCGTTCGTAGACAGAATAGATGGACAAACTAAAGGTCACAGGAATATTTCTTGCCCTACATCACATCGTACCACATACATATTCATTACTTCACAAGCTGGAAAAACAGATATTCAGTGTTTAGTCTTGACTATGACTAATAACAACACATTTGTCTGTACTGTATGTCTATATATACACGGCGTATGACCACAGACTAGACATTGAGACTACACTTGTTAAATTAAAAATAGAGGCTACCCTATAATATATGCCCACGTACACACCATACATGACTGGACCAAATATATAAAGCATCAGATAATCGAGTTTAAGGTGGCCGGTCTAGAAAACGTCCCGCTGCCTGCAAAGCAAAGCAATGACAAAAGTCTGACCTACCGCTAACGCTCGAAGAGACTGCAGTAGACGCAAACACTCACAAAATTCCTACCATTAACCGGTCATCCTCAGCAACGTCCAGCCCACATGTTGACACCTAGCGATGCTTCGCCTCTCTGCGGGCAGGGATTCGGGCACTGACGCTAAGCCAGAAAAGAGATGACGACTCATATCCAACTAACACTCCAGACAGGGATTAGTGAGTTAACAGGAGCGGATCAAAACACTTCGGCTAAGCCTCCCCACCCGCCCCCAAAACAACCCAGAGATTCCTCATTAATACCCCCCCCCCTCTCTATACACTCATTCACTTTCTCTGCCTCCTTCCTGCTCGCATTTTGCACCCCCACCCCGCTGCCTCACTCTCTTTTAACTCTCCCTCTCTCTACCTGACTCTCTGTCTCGGTCACTTTTTCGCTGTCTCACTCGTCCACCCCTTTAAAGCCCCCCCGCCCCCACCTCCTACATGCTAGCTCACTGCAACTTGCCACTAAGGCTGCAAAGCACTGTAGGATCTGGGATGCAGCACGGGTCAGCATCGCAGCCAATGAGACGAGAGAGAACGAGATGAGAGCAATATTGAGGGGTCGGGAGAAAGGGAGAGGGAGGGAGGGAGGGAGAGAGAGAGAGAGAGAGAGAGAGAGAGAGAGAGAGAGGCAGGCAGGCAACTGCTTTTGTCAGCATGCATCATCAGTGCTGAGTCACTGCACAGCAAGCAGGCAAGAGGAAGAGAGTGAGAGTGAACGGGAGCATAAAACAGACACTCCTGAGTACACAGGGAATATACTGAGCAGCATACAGCAAATAAGTAACCTTTTTTATATGGAAATACAAACCGCTGTACAAAAATCTCAACACAAACAAGTCTACAAATCATTTAAACTGAAATGAGAACAACAGATAAAAATATGCCCATTCTGAAATGTATGTATCCAGAGAGACCGGATGGTTGTGATATTCAGGCCCTCAAACAGCACCGCATTAAAACAGACCTGATTCTGTAGCAAAGTCACTGCTTGGAAACACTTCCCAACACCATCAACACAGTTTGTCGCTGCTCCACATACGCAAGTTAAAACCAAGTTAAAAGACGAAACCAGATATAAACAGATCCAGAAACAGCTCCGCCGACTTCTCTGGGCCTGAGCTCAGTTGAAGTCCTGCAGTCCGACTAATCAGAAGCAGAAATTCTTCCTCTCTAGGATAAAGAGGGCAGTTTGATGGAATTCGAGGGTGTTTCAGTCCACTTGGCATGGGCGACCAGCACTTCTGTGAGACTCCAAAAACAATATATACGGGTTTTGGAGCAACTCATGCTGCTATCCAGATGCCGTCCTTTTCAGAGAAGGTCCAAATCTGCAGGTATTACAGCAGCAGCAAATCCAAAGTGAGCACATATTTGTCAAATAAACAATAATAACGCCTACCGTTCTCAAATATGGGTTATGAATACATTGAATATATTACATTTTGCACATTAATCACAGCTTAAATGTACTAATTTGCTCCACAAGCATATAAGTAACATGTAATAATGTGTGTTTAGACTGTAAAGTATGTACTTTTCACATTCGAAGGGGAGACAGAGAGAGAGAGAGAGAGAGAGAGAATGAGAGAAGGGAAAATCAGATGCACATGCCAAATGAGCAAGAACAAATGTGAGCTTGCTGGTTGGCAAGGCCGCCGAATATTAAGCAGTCAGTTGCAGGCTGCCTTAATCAAGGACAAATGAAATTGTCTTCGGCTGGTTTTTGCCAAATCAGAGAACGTAATAAAAGCACGTAACGTGTTTAAATTTCCAGTCACGGTCGTAATCACCGAGGTTAATGAGTGTATGCAGTGTAGAAGTGTTGATTTTTTTTTTTTTTTTTTTAACATAAAAAAATAATTTGCTTACGGTGTGTTTATATCTATGGATATACACTGATGCTTCTTAGTAGCGATGCACACAACACAACATTTTACCAACCTAGCAAGTGATAGAGAAAGTCAACACTCTAAACAAAAACACTACAACACATCTTACATACGGTCTGACTGATACTAAAAGAAACTTTCTTAAGAAAACAAGGTCCTTCCTGCACCTATTAATAAATTCAGTACACTGATCCCATTTCAGCTTATCGTCTCGGACAGTAGTTTCCCAACCACATCCTGGAGAACCCCCTAGCCTGCACATTTTAGATTTTTCCCTCGGGCACAGACACATCACAGACGGCCAGACGTAGACAGAGAGTCTTATATGTTTAGCGTGTTAACCTGGCCATGCTGTCAGGGTTTAAATTGGCAATCTGCACTCCTGCGGAAGGTTCTGCACCAATCTGATGAAAATCAAAGCTTTGTTCTTCCAGCCAAGTTCAGCCCACAGACAACACGTCCATCGTAGACTTTCCTGAGGGGCTGTTTATGTCGTAACTCTGTAATTTAAATGCTAATTAACTGTCAGCTAAGATTTCATAATCGAGACAGGCCTAGTGCTAACGCTACATCATTTAAGATGGGACAGAAAATAAAAAAAGAAGCTTACTTCATCTAATTTCTATCCACTGTACGCGTTACAATCAGCAAACCTGAGGAGGGGGCTGCTGGTTTAAGCCCTAAGTTACTACATATACACTAGGGCTGGGGTGACGAGTCAATATAATCGATAACGTGTGTCGATGCGTCGCAAAGACGGCCACGTCTACTAAATACATGGATTTATCTGGAGCGCAAGCTGCACTACAAACAATCGCTCGCATGCCTCTAAAGTTGTGGAGTGTTTCACACAGAAACACAACAGTGTGGTGCTCTGTCAGCTCTGCACAGTGGAGATGATCACAACAGTACAACTGCTATACACAAGACCTTGAAGCTCAAACATCCCATAGAGCTTTATCAACACAGCAGCAGGACAGCACCTGTTTACCTGTTTATCTTTAACTTAGCAGATTATTTTAAAATGAACACGCGTAACATGTTTCTTTCAGTAGTGTCACTTGAAAAGTCGCATTGCTAACCATTCCTTAATCGTCCAGTGTAGATGCCCAAGGCTGTTCTTGATACCGTGGAAGCTCTAAAACAAACATAGCTGCTTCTCAAATGGCTCTCTGCCACGTATACAGTCCACAAACTGTCTACGTATCATTTGTGCCTCTAAAAGTCAAGTCAGAGCGTAGACCTTTAGTCTTTTTAACCATTTATAGATCACGTGCGTTTAAGGTACCCTTTAATACATTAAGTCACTTTCCTCGTGCTTCGGAATCCCCCCCATGTTATGTTACCCATATATATGTAACACACTCACATTAGAGTAGAGTAATCTTAAAATTTGCCGTTAGATTAATCTACTACACGGAAAAAAAAGTATCGTACTCTCCCGACTACCCACTCCATCACTACACCTGATCCAACTAATCAGCTCAGTAAGGAATCTTCACTTGTTGAGGTGAAGTGGGTGCGGCTGGGAGCTGGGAAAAAGATCAAATCTACAGTGTAGCACAATTCCAAAACCAGGGCCAAGAACCCATCCAGATAGAAGACAGCTCAGAGCCGATTCTGGCTCTCACACGCGAGTTCTCGTTGACTACTAAGCAGATGTTCGGCAGGCGGGCCAGAGCCTCTTTTTCTCCAGCTGATTATACGACTTACGTCTGGCGATGACAGCTGGATAATGCTGGCACTACACTATACTCTGGCTTCTACCTGTGCTTGTGGGTTTTTACGTACGTCTTGCTTTGTCTTGTAATATAATAAAGCATTACTACCCATTCAGAGATAATAAGACACAATCATGTGTCAAACCAGCATTACAAAACAGTCGATTGCAGGGAACAAAGACGCTACGCAGAGGGGAATGATTTTTATCCTGCGTTTGGTCAATAGAGACTTATTTGGTCTATACTGCAACAAACCGTACCAGCATTCGTTTTGGAAGCAGACTAACTTGCTTAGGCTATTTCTGTAATTCAATAAGAATACATTACACACAAAGTGTAACAGAGAGTCCTCCACCAACGCCAGACTTATAAGAACAATTACATCAGACATCAGGAGACAGAAAAGACAGAGTCAGCAACAGGTTCCCTGCAGGCTGAGCAGCCAAGTGAGCTGGAAAGATCTGTTTAGTTTAGCCTGCTCCTTCAAATCACTGACTCATATCTCTATGAAGCCCAAATAAACATTAACTGCCCTCACAAGGTGCCCTGCACTTTGGTCAGAATGACCAGAATGACCAGAATATATGCATATGTGTATGAATATACAGTATGCACGTGTATACACAAACACACACACATAGTTTTTCTCTTTCCTTTCGTGTGTTATGTAGCAGTATTAAAGTAAAAACTTAATTATTCTATTTGAGCATACAGTCCATCTTCCCATCTAACTATCAAGTTTTTAGTGCATGTAAACAGTATGCAGAGTTAAGTTCACCTCAAAGTACATGCCTGCCAGTCCGTCCTGCTTCCAGTGTATATACATACACACACATATATATATATATATATATATATATATATATATATATATATATATATATATATATATATATATATATATATATATATATATATATATATAAGAGATGGAAAGATCGATCGGCTATGTATCGGTATCGGCCGATTTTTAATCAAAATATGCGATCGGTGTTCGGATATTTCTCCAATTTAGCCAATTCCGAGAGCCGATCGATGGTCTTAAACAAATGAGCCTAATTTCTGTATTTCCAGAAACCCCCTCCGGCCAGGTCGTAGCAATTCCTATCTGAACTGCTAGGTGGAAATACATACCCTTTCATTTTCAACAGACTGACTAATAGAAAACAACATCCGTCTGGCAGTTTGTTACCGTATGTAACGCGGACTCATCCAGGCCCTTCTGTAAGATCTATAAAATCAGCGTGTCTGGTGGGGGAACCAAGACAAACACCACTATACACCACTAATCTGATATATATACATACACACACATACAAAGATATCTAGTATACTAGGGTATGAGTAGTTACAATATGGTAAAACTTCCCTGCCTGGAATATCACAACGCTATGTTGCAACTTTGATACAAACTCTGAAACAACCATTCATTTCTAATTTCGAATGAAAACAACTATACAAGTTGAAGCAGCTTAGTTAATAAGTCGTATTCTCACTTGCCTTCAGTGACGGGACAGCAGCTTATTTTCCTCTCATACGCTGGGTTAACCAAGCATTACATCACCGCGGGTCGTCCCAGCAGGCTTGTTATGCTATGCTAAGTTCCACAACGCTTACTGCACTGTTCCGCTACTCCAAAAGCCCTGTTCTTTCCAGAACCCTGAGCTCAGCGCTTTCAACCGGACCTGGCCTGGTATTACTGCCCTGGCACTGACCCGCACAGGGCACAGACAACAGCTCTGAGCAGTGCAGTGTTATGATGACTCAGGGCCTGACCACAGCTGCCCGCTGGACCACCGCGACTAAAACATAAACAAGTGAGGTGGGAGGTGAAGGCAGAGGGGGAATGTCTGGGGTGGGTCATACGCTGTCTACTATAACTGCCAAGACTCAGGGAGGCCAATAAACAAAAAAAAAGACATGGACTGATCTGGAGGTGTGTTCAAGTTTCTTCTGGTCACACAGGGAGACATGTCCGCTCGTCCATTCTGACCGTGGGAGAAGGGTTATGTTGACCTAGACATATGAATGAAATGATCCAGCACCTCCTCCCGTCTGTGGTTGTATGCGGATCAATGACTTTTTATCTGCTTCATCAAATAATATTGCCATAGTAAGTGACACCACTTAAAAGAGTGAGCATTTAAGACTTCAGAGAAGCGGAGAATAGTTGTACTCTTGTTCAGAAGCAAAAAACGCGTTGCTGGTTCTTCCCTTCCCACTCTATCGAGGCCAGAATGCAATCCAATTACAAAAAATACACAATATAGACCAATTCTAAAGAGTTAGAATTAAACAACTGTCTCAGTTAATGCATCACTATACATTATATCTATGGGGTGTCTACAGACAGAAGGTGTGTGAGGAATGATGCAAAAGAGCAAACATGTGTGAGAGGCCCGCCCTACCTCCGAATTTGTTATGATCATCTAGTGAACAGGAGTTGGCAGCAATACATTTCTTATTAAAATACTTTGTGAGTAAGACCAGTAATTTTATCTTGGTACAGCAGTAACTGAGGCAGGAAAGCTGATTCTAAATCAGCGTATGGGGGTTGGAAGGATTTTTGGAAACTCTATTTGGCTCAGCTGACCAGCACACCAATTTGAGTTTGGTGGACATGAAGCTGCTCCTAGACGCTTCTACTTCACTTTAACACTGACACATCTGGCAGACCAAACTGTTAGCAATCAGAGTGGCCAAAACAATTGAATTCATTAAGCAGGACAGTTGTCCACATACTTTTGGCCATATAGTGTACCTCTTGAAAAATTAATAACCTGTGCTATTGACGTACCAATACTTTGGACAAGCCCATTAGTATAACACTCTTCAAAAGAATTCATAGCCATTATTTGATATACGCCATCTCAATAAAGAAGAAGAAGATATTAGAACAGACCTTGGACAGAAGCCAGGTTACAGATGACAGTCTTATCAGTGAACCAGTGTAACGAAGCGGCAGTTCTAGGCTCTCCATAATGAATAACATGTATCTTGACACAGTGAGAGCAAACAGGAAGGTCTGCAGTTCTGAAGCACACTAACAAATGCATTCACGTGCACTGACAAAGACTGTAGAACATCTGGCCGAGTTGCTGAGCCTTGCTGGCACGGTTTTGTCGGTCTAGATCCATTCCAGCTGATCATATAGCCAGAGCGGAGACTTGTGCTGGCCTACAAACCACATATTGTCTGCACAAAGAAGCAAATCCTTGACAGATGAATCAAAATGAATCAGGCGCTGAACAACGAGGCATATATTTATCTGTCACTTTTTGACATGCCTTGAGCTCGAGCGCAGGGCGAAAAAGAACCCCTCTATTTCAAACACGTCATTAACGGCGGCATCAAAAACACAGCCTGTCACTCAAAGGTGACGGCATAGCCACTTAAAGCCCCCACAGCTGAATGACAAGTGGGCGGAGGGACCACTCACGTGCAGTTTCCAGGCAACGCCAGTGGTTTCTGAGCTGCAAATGGCCATGGAAATCACCATGATTAGCGTAACGTGTCAGGCAAATGACTGACATTTTTGGCTTCCCATTCTGAAAGCGGTGAAAACTACACTTTGCGCAAACTGCTGTTTTAAGCAAACAATTCATTCCCTCCCACATAGAAACAGTAATGAGTGGTAATTGTAGAGACACAACCTCTCAAACTCCTACACTGCTGTTTAATCTTCAGTTCAGACGAGCATGTGTCTCCTTTACTGGGTCTAGGCCTCTTTAGCTTCCTTTGCATGCCCACTTTAAAATCTGTGAAGCTTATCAAATGGGCAATGAGTGTACATACAAGGAGGGGGTTCTAATGTCATGGCTGACTTCTGCCTGCCTTTCAAACAACCACCCCACTATTCGCCACCCCACCCTTCACCCAGGGAAATCGTCTACCAGCTAATAGACCCACTCTATTGTGTTTTACTTGAAAAATAAGCCACAATTTCAAACTTACTGTCACTTCAAACACAATTAACATACATTCAGTATAATAAAACCGTAACATTAAGCCAAACCTCTTGACTCTCAATAAAACAGACACTGATATAGTCAGGACAGCATGCTAAATATTAAACTACAAATCAAACAAGAAGCCAAAAGCAGTCAAAGACAAGCTCATATTACCAAAGGAATATGAGACAGTGGGGGCCCATTACAGATGGATGAGTGGACTTTCTCTCTCTCTGTTATGCATGCTTAACCTTTACCATCCACCCAACCCCCATCATGTTCGCTAAATCACACAACATGGTCCTGCCGCTATCTCTTGACCCCTCGCTGTCTGCCCTTCCCCCACTTCCCATTTAATCATCCCAGGAAAGCTGGCAGTTCGGTTTTATTTGTAGTGTTTTTATTTTATCCCAAAGCAGCTTTACAGTCTAGGTCCCTAATGAGTAAGCCAAGGGCAACGGTGGCAGAAACAACTCCCTTCGGTAAACCACCCTGAATACAGCCAAGACTCAATACACAGTGTTTGATAGGTTAATGGCTGATATATTATCCAATAATAATTAGAGTAGTTACTGCTGACAATTACAATATGTTGTGATTCCATGAAGCTATGGACCACAGTTCTCAATTCTAAGTATTGGATAGGGGGTACAAAGCCCCACCAGCACTGGGTACCATCTTATCTAACATCTTATCTACAAGATGTTAGATAAGATGTTAGATAATCTATCTATCTATCTATCTATCTATCTATCTATCTATCTATCACTATACTGGCTTACTAATTACTATATTAAGGCTAGTAATTACTATACTGAGGTCACTAATTACTATATTAAGGCTAGTAATTACTATACTGAGGTCACTAATTACTATATTAAGGCTAGTAATTACTATACTGAGGTCACTAATTACTATATTAAGGCTAGTAATTACTATACTGAGATCACTAATTACTATATTAAGGCTAGTAATTACTATACTGAGGTCACTAATTACTATATTAAGGCTAGTAATTACTATACTGAGGTCACTAATTACTATATTAAGGCTAGTAATTACTATACTGAGGTCACTAATTACTATATTAAGGATACTAATGTACTAATGTACAGGATTATTGCTGTACATCCTGTACATTTGCACTCCTGGACACTATTTAACACTTTGCTGTACATCCTGTACATTTGCACTCCTGGACACTATTTAACACTTTGCTGTACATCCTGTACATTTGCACTCCTGGACACTATTTAACACTTTGCTGTACATCCTGTACATTTGCACTCCTGGACACTATTTAACACTTTGCTGTACATCCTGTACATTTGCACTCCTGGACACTATTTAAACACTATTTACTGGCGTGTTAGCTGTTCTTTTGTACTATGTTTGTACCTGCTACTGGCTGCTACATTTCCTTCGGGATCAATAAAGTGTGTGTGTGTGTGTGTGTGTGTGTGTGTGTGTGTGTGTGTGTGTGTGTGTCTGTCTGTCTGTCTGTCTGTCTGTCAAAAAAGAGAACGTGGCTGGGAAGAAGCTCAATATGAGCATACAGTACATCTACCAGTGAGGTGCATGTACATGTGAGCACTGAACAACTGGACATGAACAGCATCACCACCACAGAGAAAAACATCTATAGACTTAAAACGAAAGTGCATCTCATAAAAGGTGGCACCGTACTGTAGCCACACAATTAACCAGATTTCCTGTTTCTATAACTGTAGTACAGCTAACAATGGCAGGTCAAGTGTAATGACGATGCAAAGGAATGAAAAACCCTGTCGGTGGTGACCTCGCCCACATCTTAGTGGGGCTGTAAAGTCCCATCAGGGCAGCAAAGCGGACATTCGCTGATGCAGCACAGCTGCCCTGCTATTTGTGACATGTCCGATAACCACTAGGCCTACTTGCTGGAGAAAGCCATTAGAGTAAATGGTGTCATTCCACGGCTACATTGATAATCTGCAGAGCTGCTGTATGACTCCACTGCGACGTGAGCCGAACATCTTATTAACCACAGCAAAACTTATACGCACAAGCGATGTAGACGTTCAAAAGAAAAAAAAAGTCTGAAGTCCTCTGCAATCTAGGTACTGGTAGAACCAATCATAATCACTAGTGATGCACCGATACCACTTTTTCCTTACCGATACCAGCTTTTTAGGTATCTGCCGATACCGAGTACCGATATTGATTCCAGCTCTGACTTAAATGCTTGATATATGGCTATAAATCCTGATATTTATAGTGTTCCACTTTTTATATGTTATATTATTTTATGTCTTATCCTGAATAAGATATAATATCATTGAAAGAACTCCATTTACTGGTTGAGTAACAGCACATTATAAAGTTTCAGAGCTATGAAAAAATAAAAATTGCCACAATGCAGAAACATGTGCAGCCATTTAGTCAATAAGCTTCATGGTATCGGCGCACTCTGTTGCTGGTACCAATACTATGTGTAAGTGCCAGTATCGGCACCGATACCAATACTGTATCGGTATCGGTGCAACACTAATAATCACAAAAGTAACAGCTTAGCTGCTAAATAGCTTAAAAAATAATTGCCAGCAAATCCTTCAGCTTCAATTGAGACTAATACTTCTTCATACTCTACAAAGAATAGACTGATATATCTATCATGGCTAACAATAAGCAGCGGCATCATGCTACTTCGTGGCTATATCACTGTAAACAATATCAACTATTGCTTTAAATAATCTTTATGCTCTTATCGGGAGCCTATTAGGCTCATTTTCAAAAGTTCAGGATTCTATAGTTTTGGGTTGCATTTACATGCATCAGTTTTTCTAAAAACACAATATTTTTTTCATAGTGTACATCACTATTCACCCTGTCTGTCAGAGCTTTGATGTCTTTAAGCCCCGTCTCCTGACAAGACCAGTCTGTTCTGATTGGTCAGCTTGCCTACTCTGTTCAAGCCCACACCGCTGTGGCAGTTCTTACAATGGCGTCAGTTCAGTTTCAGCCAGAGTCTGATTTTGAAAAACAGGTAGAACAAGTTGGTAGATCTAGCTTTAAGAGCTAGACTGTTTCAGAGTGTCAGGTATTAACAGTTTTAGCTCTCTGTGCATTGTTGTGTGAGGACATGCCAAGCTTGCTGGTAGGCAGGCAATAAGAATTGTGTTACGCATTGATGTCCCCAGGCTGAGAAAAGAGGTTTCTGTGGGAGAGAGTTTCTCCCTCCGATGGGAACCTTGGGCTATAAAACTGTGCAGAAAACGTTGACATGTACAAAAAGCTACAACACAATTAGGTAAAGAGAAAAAACCCCATTTGCATTCAGTTAACCAGCATCTCATTCATAAACGCTCCTGCATAAATGGGTCTATTAGCTACATGTTTCCAACTTTAGCCTTTAATTTTAAATGAATTCACACAAATTAACTGAACCTACAGCATCAAGGAGGGAAGTACGAGTTACAGGACACATTCATTTCAGAAGCACTAAAAATACTATAAGACCCCTCCTGCTTTCCTTCCGTCAGGCATGCAAATCAGGCCAGTGGGCCTATCTGCTTCCTGGGTGACTATCAAGGGACACCCTGCTGACAGAGCAAGGATGATTTGCAGCTACAAGTGCATCTATTCCAGCTTCTCTAGAAGAAAAGAAAAGCTAAGCAAATAATGGCAAAACATAAGAGAACTAAATATCTAAAGTCAGATCAACAGCAAAGCATCCAGATATTATAAACATGTCCTTTTTGTTCACTTTTATCCCAGAGATTGTCTGAATTGAATGCCTGTTTGATTTATGGCCAGGCTCTGGGGAGTATTCATGAGATCCCTATAACTGTCTTCAAGATTAACGTCTTTTACAGTGTGACCACACGCGTGCACGCTTTGTCATATCTGAGCACTAAATTTCCCTCGCATGGGCGTCAGACCGCAGTCTGGAGGTACTGATAACCTCGACATGCACACCCGACGAGGAGGCATGGCCAAGGGCGTGGAGCTGAAATGAATGAGGACTAATTTATTCAATGCTGGAGATTTATTCTCAGCAGCTCGAGTGCAAAACTAAAGACGGAAACAGGTCCTGGCTGATCGATTATACTTTGGCAAAAGGAAACATTGTGAGGTCAAGAGTCATTTCCATGTTTAACGTGTTAAAAATTGGCAGAAAGTCAACGTTCAACACATTAAACCACCAACAAACAACTTCAGCCACAAGGGAACGACAGTTGGATTAACCGATGATGGTGTTACGCTTGCTAGCTTGTTTTGATTGCGTTAGAAGATTTTAAATAGAGCGTATACTTGTTTGCAGTGGCTTTCACAGCAATCCAGCACCAAAGCTTTAACAAGTCCGCAGAGCCATTATTCTCATTACGTGATAACATCTGGTCCTGCGAGACTAGATCCTGCACATCCTGACTTTAATTATATACCACGTTAGTCGTTTGGCTCAGAGAAAACACAAGTAACACGAAAGTAAAGCAGTAGTGGCAACCTCTGCCTCTTGTTCACCCTAAACTCACCCAAAATTGAAACAGCAAAATCGACATGTTATGAAGACACAATAACATATAAGCAAAACTCATTACTTGTCACTAAACATCAAAGTCAACTTGACATGAAAAGTACACTTTTTTGGCTTTGTTTATGTTCCTGGCCATATATATATATATATATATATATATATACACACACACACACATCATCATCATCTGCTACCACATTCACAACAGTAATCACATGTCGTTCAACTGTTTGACCTTCCTAGTAAATAGCAGAGCATCTTTCTTCCATATCTTGACGTGTAGGTGGAGAAGGTAAAATCTGAAAGGACAGATAAGTGCCTGAAAGAAAGAAACTAGGGGGTTTTAGAACCCGCACTGAAATTGTTCCACCTTTACTGACGCGTGACGTGTTAGCCATGTACTAAGACGGTCACGTAAGGATATCAAACAGCTGAACTGCATGTCATTGATCTGTGATGTAAACTATACAGTCAGAGGTTCTCGTCTGGCAGTTGAACTGAAGAGCAACAGAACAAAACCAGCTACATCTACCTCAACTTGCTTGTTTAGTTCTCCGTAAGGTCGGACCACCAGTCCATATGCTCTGAAGGGGAAGTTCCAGCAAATTCTTCTAAATTTACTGCATAATTCAATGGCAAATGGGGAACTCCACTAATCTTTCTGCACGCTTGAGTGATTCACACATAAACAAAGCTATTCTGGGGGCTCTGATGTCTTTACACTCGTGGTGAATGGGACCAGGTGTCCTGACACATGCAACACAAATACAATCCGTTAAAAAGCAACAGTAGTGACGGTCATAGGAACCAGACATCTGAAGAGTATAACGCCTTTAAAAGCTCCCTCACTGAAACTACATATAAACATTAATATAAATACGCTGTCTGACGTCTGACATAGATTTTGCTTCAGATTTGGCCTAAAATACATATTTTAAAGGCAATTCTAGTTTATTTTTAACAGATGTACCACGATTTTACTATCACTGACCTAAAAATATGAGAATGTACATTCAGTGTGGATTCGCTGGTGGGAGCAACAAAAAAATGGAATAATATTTGGGACCCCTGGTTCCATTCAATATCATTTAACATCAAACCACACTTGGTTTACGTCCCAGTGCCCGAATTATGTCAATTTGGGTGGACTTCCCCTTTAACGAGCTGTTTCGTCGCCTTAGCCCCAAAGTTACCGAAGCGGAAGAGCCTGTTGCCTAAAACAGAAGCCACTGCCGTAAATATGAAGACAAAACGGACATATTTTGTGGTTAAAGCTCAGTTAGGCAGAAGAAAACAGCGTTTGTTGTCACTTTCAGGCGAAACGTCCATCTTCAAACGCTCAAACGGTCAAACCTGACGCCCCTCAGCCTCAGCACTCCTCCTCCACCGCTCTCTCTATTTCTCTAAGTCTTCCCTAGAACCTCTTTAGACACTTACTTGATCTCCATGGCTGCTTTCCTCCTCTTTTCTTTTATAAAAAATATCCGTAAATAAATCCAGAAACCGCGTCGCCAACTCTTCACCCAACTGCTCGTTAATGTACGCGCTGTCAAGCAGCTCGAGCGCCGAGGGGGCGTGCCGTCATGAAGATCTGTCCAATCACAGAGCGTCCCTACGGGTTTGGGGCGGGGTAACGCCGATAGGACTTTTGACCCGTGCCAGTGATGACAGGGTGACCTGAACTGCCCTGCGATGGAGGGATGAACAGCTTTGATCCATCATAGATGCTGGAACATTGTTGTGTGGATTTGATTGCATCTTCATCTGCAGTGGATGGAGTTCCATCCGTCCAATGAATGCTGCTCCATCCCTCCAGCCCAACTCCAGAGGGCTTAACACTCCCCTAGCCAACGCCTGGTGCTGGGGATGGTGACCAAAGCATCCCATTCGATTGGTCGAGGCTTTTCTATAAAGACTTTAAACTTATAGGTGAGCCTCAAACTCAAACTATGATCTGGACACATGAACTGTGCATCAAGAACCCCTCCCCCACAGGACCCCCACAGTGCAGGTACTATTAGAGAGGCGGATCGTTCTGGTAGTGATGGTGTGTTGGTGTGTGTTGCGCTGGTATGAGTAGAGCAGCCACAGCAGTCTCTGAAGGCCTAGAAGACCCTGAGGGTTCCCTACTGACATACTACTAAAAGACCCTGAGGGTTCCCTGTTGACATATTATTACTAGAAGATCCTGAGGGTTCCTTACTGACATATTACTACTAGAAGACCGTGAGGGTTCTCTACTTATATATTACTACTAGAAGATCCTGAGGTTTCCCTACTGACATATTACTACTAGAAGATCCTGAGGGTTCTCTACTGACATATTACTACTAGAAGATCCTGAGGGTTCTCTACTGACATATTACTACTAGAAGACCCTGAGGTTTCTCTACTTATATATTACTACTAGAAGACCCTGAGGTTTCCCTACTGACATATTACTACTAGAAGATCCTGAGGGTTCCCTACTGATATATTACTACTAGAAGATCCTGAGGTTTCCCTACTGACATATTACTACTAGAAGACCCTGAGGTTTCCCTACTGACATATTACTACTAGAAGACCCTGAGGGTTCTCTACTGACATATTACTACTAGAAGACCCTGAGGTTTCCCTACTGACATATTACTACTAGAAGATCCTGAGGTTTCCCTACTGACATATTACTACTAGAAGACCCTGAGGGTTCCCTACTGACATATTACTACTAGAAGACCCTGAGGGTTTCCTACTGACATATTACTACTAGAAGACCCTGAGGTTTCCCTGCTGACATATTACTACTAGAAGACCCTGAGGGTTCCCTACTGACATATTACTACTAGAAGACCCTGAGATTTCCCTACTGACATATTACTACTAGAAGACCCTGAATTTTCCCTGCTGACATATTACTACTAGAAGACCCTGAGTTTTCCCTGCTGACATATTACTACTAGAAGACCCTGAGGGTTCCCTACTGACATATTACTACTAGAAGACCCTGAGATTTCCCTACTGACATATTACTACTAGAAGACCCTGAGATTTCCCTACTGACATATTACTACTAGAAGACCCTGAGATTTCCCTACTGACATATTACTACTAGAAGACCCTGAGATTTCCCTACTGACATATTACTACTAGAAGATCCTGAGGTTTCCCTACTGACATATTACTACTAGAAGACCCTGAGGTTTCCCTACTGACATATTACTACTAGAAGACCCTGAGGGTTCTCTACTGACATATTACTACTAGAAGATCCTGAGGTTTCCCTACTGACATATTACTACTAGAAGACCCTGAGGTTTCCCTACTGACATATTACTACTAGAAGACTGCTATCATCTGAGCAGCTCATTGATGAGGCCAGATTTTCTTTTCAGAGGGGCCCTGTTGGCAGGTTGATGGCTGCAGCTTGGAAGCATTATATCCCAAAAAAGCATCACAACAGTGAAGCTGACAACCACCATCTACAGCACATCACCTCACATCCAACTGCCCGTTCTGACCGAATACCACAGCAGGCCGAGGCAAATTAAGGGGGATCCCACCCATCATATAAGTGCAGGACAAGACATCTGAGAGGCCCCATTTTTAACTGGCAGGCCCCCCGTAGCTACATCCCTGGAGCAGCTCTATGGAAGGCTGCCATCACTTGTGATGCATAATCAATGTAATATAAAAGAGAAGGGAAAAAAAGCAGCCTAACAGGTCACCTCATACATGATTACTAGGGCTGTGGTTAAAGCGCCAGACGTCTGGAAACAATCAGATGAGATAATCCAGATCGTTTTAGTCTGGCCTTTAATTAAAGTATGCAGAAAGTGCACTGGGGGCTCATCACAAGATCTGACCACACGTAATCTGGGGTTGTTTCAGACACCTTCAATTTAAACAGGATTTTATTCAGCATAGGCCTTAAATAAGGTCCAAATATCAAATTAAATAAGTATCCAAATAAGCTTTTCTGATTGGGAGCCTGTATATACACACACATATCACTGACACACTTTCCACTTCACACTGTGAAGTTTGTGTTGACAAACCGGTCATACATCATTCTCCAATCTCTCTCGACCCGATTTGGTTACTGGGAGATCAGCATATGTAAATAACCTCCTCTGATTGGCTGCTGTTTTTGGATCAATTGGGAACTTGTGTCTGGAGCAGCGCAATGTTTATGCCAGTCCAATAACAGACTGGCTGCAGTAACGCCACTCCATATCACTTCTGTGTGTGAAAGGGCGGGGCTACTCTGCCATAGGCTGCTTGAGCAGTCTGTGACATCACAAACATGAATTTGCTAAAAAGCAGGCTGTTTTTCCTGCTCAGCTTCCATATATGGGGCATATGGCCTGCTGGAGGGGGGGGGTCAATGCTATGTTTATGACATCACACTCTTGCTCATTCAGCCTACAGCAGTTTAGCCCCGCCCTTTCACACACTTAATGAGCAGTGTATGACATCACAAACATAGCATTGACCCCCACTCCTTCCCTGGCAGCAGGCCATATGCCCCATATATAGAAGCTGTGCTGCGGACACAGCCTTTTAAGCAAAATCAAGTTTGTGATGTCATACACTGACACAGGGTGCGGCTATACTGCTATAGGCTGACTGAGGAGTGTGGGACATCACAAACATGAATGAGCAGCATGTGACATCACAAACATGAACAGACCCCTCCCCCCAGGAGGCCATATCCTCAATATATGGAAGCTTTTAAGCGAATTCATGTTTGTGATGTCACACACTGCTCTTTCACTTAAAGCAGGCTGTTTTTGCAGCCCAGCTTCCATATGTCGGGCATATGGCCCGCTGAGGTGTGGGGGGGGGTCAATGCTATGTTTGTGATGTCACACACTGCCCATTCAGCCTACAGCGGTTTAGTCCCGCCACACTAAAAGAGGAGTGTGTGACATCACAAACATACAATGAACCCCCCCCCACCCCCACCCCAGCAGCAAGCCATATGCAATATATAGAAGCTGTGCTGCAAAAATAGCCTGCTTTTAAGCTCATTCATGTTTGTGATGTCACACACTGCTCATTTAACCTACAGCAGTTTGGCCCGCCCTTACACAAACTGAATGAGCAGCATGTGACATCACAAACATGAACTGAAGGAAATATTTTATTAAAGGGACAATCCAATTGATATGCAGAGGTGGCAGAAGTACTTAAGTTAAAGTACTAGTAATGGAGTAAAAAAAATACTCAAGCAGAAGTTGAAGCATGACTACATTTTTTAAGTACAAATGTACTTAAAGTATAAAAGTAAAAGTATTTCTTTAAAAATAATTCTCAAGAGAAACTCAAACTTCTTTAACAGGGTATCTTTGCTATGAGCTCTTGCTTCTTTGAGAGACACAATAGGCATCTCATTTGCCAAGAGGTGTCTTGTTTGTTTGTTTTCTTTTCTTTTCCGAGCGCTCACTGCTGAGGCCTGAAAGCTGTCAAAGTAGCCAATCACAGCCCCCCCCGCCCCCCCCCTTCACATCCAGTAGGATTATGATTTGCGCTTCATTGAGACCCTGAAATGAATTGCCTGATTAAAAAATATATTAATAAGAAGATAAAAGATCGTTAAAACTAAAGTAACGGGTCTGTTATTTTAGAATGTAGTGAGTAAAAAGTACAGATCTTTCTCTTTTTAAATGTAGTGAGAAAAAGTAAAAAGTATTAGATGACAGAAGCACTCAAGTAAAGTACCAAAAAAGTACTTAAGTACAGTAACAAAGTACTTGTACTTCGTTACTTACCACCTCTGCTGATGTAAAACTCTAAGCATCGCTACATCCAGTTAAACAGGCCTACTCGCGTCCTACATTGTACCATCATCTCGATCAGGTACCGCGCTGCTAACAAAGCTCAAAGAAGCCAGGCAGCTATTGATTCCAGTCAAATACAATACTGCTTCACTGTCAAATAACGAATAAAAGGCAAGTTTTTGGGCTGGAAAGTCTCTTTTTAGTTACATTTTCTGCCTTTAGGAGTCTCAGCCCTTTATTCAGAACCTCCAGCATCTCTATAAAATAACAGAATATAAAGTATAGCTTCTGTTTACAGTGATAACAAGGCAGCTCTTGTTCAAACTGCGAGCTGGCTGAAGAACAGAAGCCCCACATGATCAAACACACAAGATTTGCTGAGTCACGCCGAGGCACTGTGGGGAACATCAGACCCGTGGACACACAGACAGTAAAGCGTGACTGATTGATCTTCCCGTCCCAAAGTCCACTCGTCAGAAGCTCTTCTTAAAGTTCTTACAGGCCAAAAAATAAGAACAAGGCGTTCCCTGTTCTCGAGCCCATCCTCGCTCCATCCCTGCCGAGATCCGGAGCCGGAGCTGCGCGAACTGTAAACAGAGACTCGGTGACGCGGGAGTCCCTGAAGGGCACCAGCTTTCAGAGAAACAGGAAGCAGAGAATCAGAAAAAAGAAGATTTAAAGCTTCCAGACTTCCTCCACAGCCTGACCAGCGGGCAGAGCTCACCCAGCACAGACCAGACCGTGGCTGGACAACAGCTGAGCCAGGCTACGCTGTATGCTGGTGATCAGCAGTGATGTAGGTTAATATACTGGTTACCATTAAACCCAGTATATGTTGTGTTTTGATGCTGGTCAGCAGTAATAGAAGTTAATATACTGGTCACCAGTAAAACCAGTATATGTTGTGTTTTGATGCTGGTCAACAGTAATAGAAGTTAATATACTGGTCACCAGTAAAACCAGTATATGTTGTGTTTTGATGCAGGTCAGCAGTAATGGAAGTTAATATACTGGTCACCAGTAAAACCAGTATATGTTGTGTTTTGATGCTGGTCTGCAGTAATGGAAGTTAATATACTGGTCACCAGTAAAACCAGTATATGTTGTGTTTTGATGCTGGTCTGCAGTAATGGAAGTTAATATACTGGTCACCAGTAAAACCAGTATATGTTGTGTTTTGATGCTGGTCAGCAGTAATAGAAGTTAATATACTGGTCACCAGTAAAACCAGTATATGTTGTGTTTTGATGCAGGTCAGCAGTAATGGAAGTTAATATACTGGTCACCAGTAAAACCAGTATATGTTGTGTTTTGATGCTGGTCAGCAGTAATGGAAGTTAATGTACTGGTCACCAGTAAAACCAGTATATGTTGTGTTTTGATGTTGGTCAACAGTAATGAATGTTAATGTACTGGTCACCAGTAAAACCAGTATATGTTGTGTTTTGATGTTGGTCAACAGTAATGAAGTTATTATACTGGTCACCAGTAAAACCAGTATATGTTGTGTTTTGATGCTGGTCTGCAGTAATGGAAGTTAATGTACTGGTCAGCAGTAAAACCAGTATATGTTGTGTTTTGATGCTGGTCAGCAGTAATGGAAGTTAATGTACTGGTCACCAGTAAAACCAGTATATGTTGTGTTTTGATGTTGGTCAACAGTAATGGAAGTTAATATACTGGTCACCAGTAAAACCAGTATATGTTGTGTTTTGATGCTGGTCAGCAGTAACGGAAGTTAATATACTGGTCAGCAGTAAAACCAGTATATGTTGTGTTTTGATGCTGGTCTGCAGTAATGGAAGTTAATATACTGGTCACCAGTAAAACCAGTATATGTTGTGTTTTGATGTTGGTCAACAGTAATGGAAGTTAATATACTGGTCACCAGTAAAACCAGTATATGTTGTGTTTTGATGCTGGTCAGCAGTCATTGAAGTTAATATACTGGTCACCAGTAAAACAAGTATATGCTGTGTTTTGATGCTGGTCAGCAGTAATGGAAGTTAATATACTGGTCACCAGTAAAACCAGTATATGCTGTGTTTTGATGCTGGTCAGCAGTCATTGAAGTCATTATACTGGTCACCAGTAAAACCAGTATATGTTGTGTTTTGATGCTGGTCAGCAGTCATTGAAGTTAATATACTGGTTTTACTGGTGACCAGTATATGTTGTGTTTTGATGCTGGTCAGCAGTAATTGAAGTTAATGTACTGGTCACCAGTAAAACCAGTATATGTTGTGTTTTGATGTTGGTCAACAGTAATGGAAGTTAATATGCTGGTCACCAGTAAAACCAGTATATGTTGTGTTTTGATGTTGGTCAACAGTAATGGAAGTTAATATACTGGTCACCAGTAAAACCAGTATATGTTGTGTTTTGATGCTGGTCAGCAGTAATGGAAGTTAATATACTGGTCACCAGTAAAACCAGTATATGTTGTGTTTTGATGTTGGTCAACAGTAATGGAAGTTAATATACTGGTCACCAGTAAAACCAGTATATGTTGTGTTTTGATGTTGGTCAACAGTAATGGAAGTTAATATACTGGTCACCAGTAAAACCAGTATATGCTGTGTTTTGATGCTGGTCAGCAGTCATTGAAGTTATTATACTGGTCACCAGTAAAACCAGTATATGTTGTGTTTTGATGCTGGTCAGCAGTAATGGAAGTTAATATACTGGTCACCAGTAAAACCAGTATATGTTGTGTTTTGATGCTGGTCAGCAGTAATGGAAGTTAATATACTGGTCACCAGTAAAACCAGTATATGTTGTGTTTTGATGCTGGTTAGCAGTAAAGGAAGTTAATATACTGGTCACCAGTAAAACCAGTATATGTTGTGTTTTGATGCTGGTTAGCAGTAAAGGAAGTTAATATACTGGTCACCAGTAAAACCAGTATATGTTGTGTTTTGATGCTGGTATGATGGTATAAAGTAAATAACATTTTTTATTAAGGCTCCAAAAATGTACATTACTATGTACTACTAAGTCAAAACACACACACACACACACACACACACACACACACACACACACACATACACACACACACGTATATACATATTTCTTTAAGCTTTACCATCAACCTGAAGAACCATTCTTGAGGTTCTGAAAGTGGTCACTGATCTATACAGATACCTTTTCTTTTCTAAAGAACCATCTTTTTTAAAGTGTGTCTCATATAAACGCATGAGGTCATGAGGTGGAGGGGTACATGCGGGGTGTTATGAGGCAAAATAGTCCTCAAAGAAAAGATTTTTTCCAACATTGACGTTCATATAGAAACACATGTAGGGTCAACGGATGGTACGTATCATGGCTGTATTTGTGTTGTGGACACGGAGACACTGGTTCCATTCAATGCATCTTCTCTGCAATCCATCCTTCCACACCATCCCTCCTAGAATGACTTGGTTTGTTTACTCAGTTATTGTATTATTAATAATTATTATCATTAATATTATTATTTAACTTGGTGGAATTCTCTCTAAATAAGCATGCAGTCTGTTCAGCATGTGCAGAGCAAATTCTAGAGTAAACCTTTAGCACCCTCTAGTGGTTGCTGCAGAAAGAACACCACTGAAAAGTATTAGGGCTACAGCTGTGCCTGCCAAAGCCGCCCATATACAAATGACTGGCAAACATAACACGTTGTTCGTGGGCCGGTCATCACGAGTACTGCGCGTCTGTTGCTTACATGGCAAAGTGCCAGCCAATCGAATTAACAGCCTATTGATTCTAATCACGTCACTGGTTACTAGAAACCACACGCCTGCTTTCCCTCAAGGCCTACAGGGTCAGCAGGTCACCAGCATCTGTTTCCAGTCTATAGCCAATCAATAGGAATCAGCAATAGCTTGCAGACCCTAAACGATCAATGGCGCTGGTTACAACCGCTGAATGACTGCGGCAGCATGAGGCTTAGAACTGTCTTGCTGAAACAAGCGTGAACGTCCCTGAAGAGGACGTGGTCCAAGGAAAAACAAGGCGATTTTCTTTTTTCTGCATCATTTGAACTCGACAGCGACCCTTTACGTTGTGTGAGAATTTCATGAGGAACAGACCAATAGAAATGCTCCAAAACAGCTTGGAAGAACTTCTGGTTCCATTGACTTGCATTAAAAGTGAAGACGGTTTTTGGGCTCTCCTGTAAAGTTGCCATTTGGGAGACACGTGTTTCTCACTTTCAGCTTCTCAAAGAGACTCCCCTCCAGAGCTCAGTCCTACAAGCTGGTTCTGCTTCTCACCATCCAACTAACCTCAAACTCATTTAGTGAGGTTCTGGACTCTGGAGTGGTCAGTCCATTGTTCTATGAGCACCGTCAACTGCATCTCCTTTTCTCAGTGGGGAGTTTCTTGAATGGCTACACATCCTTTCAGACTCCATAATGCTGAGTTTTCTCACAGTGGAAGGATGGACAGAAACACCTGTGGATGGTCTCAGATCTGAAGCATAAGTGGAGCTTGATGTTCTCCTCCATCTCTCAAAGTTTAAGCTGCTGTTTATCTGATGGGGACAGTTGTGGTGGTCTACCAGGTCTTCCAGGTGGGTCTCAGGTGTCTCTGTAGTTTTGAATCATAAGGAGATTCTGGAAACTTGTTATTTTTTAAACATATTTTTCTTTGACCTTCCCCTTCCTTATATCTACAACAGCTAATAATTCAGGAATGAAGGGAAATCCAGGGCTGGAACACAGCCCTGGATCTGTTAATGGGCCGGGCCACTCTACAAACCAGGCGTTCATGCTCGTGCATGGGACAGGGGAAGGGGAGGTGCTACATGCTGAACTCTATGAACTGTCAAGAAGGAGAGACGGCCAAGAAACAGCCAAAGAGTAGGAGAAGATCTGAGCAAAGACTGAGAATGAGGCTCTCACATCAGTTTGCTTCCCATTCTCCAGCTTCTGGTTCAAACTTCCACCTTAAAAGGTGCTGTAGCTACATTCCAGCACCTGAGACAACAGAATGTAACTGCTGCGCTACTTAAGGCATCACCGGAAACAAGAAGCTGCACAGGTAGACTGAGGCGGTACCACAGAACCGCTGCACCATTTAAGATGGAACGGAGAAACCTGAAGAAGAAGCTGAGGCATCTGAATGTAGACTAACTGCTGCACCATTTAAGGTGGACTGGGCAAATTCAAACAAGAAGCTGGGAAACAGTGAAGTGAATTCGACTTGAGCTTCATGGAGAGTTGAAAGAGATGAGGAGGTTACTCTGTTTCTGCTGGATAGGCGGGTAACTGTTCCACAGAACCAATAGAACCAGTAGCTAAAGTTAGTGGTGGCAAGGGGTTAGCATTGCAAAGGGTTTTATGGCCACAAAGAAGTTTGCTAGTCCAGAATTGTTCATCTTGAATCTGGGGGGGGTGGAGATTCTGAAGGAGCACTCTACGGTGGGGTGTATTTGTTTTGCCGTCAAGATCAAACATC